>JAGFPH010004661.1:73130-88892 GCA_018207615.1 Philaenus spumarius | reverse complement strand
AATGATGCAATGTCAAAGCGTTCAGCTGCAAGAAATTGCACTGTTTAAATTGCACATACAGTGAGAAGCGGTTGCGTTTCCGGTTGCTTTCTCGTTTACTGGAGCAGACCCTTAAGGCTTTTAATAGGCTATGTGTTTCAATTTAATGATTTTTATTAGTAGAAGTGAATCTTGAAGATTCAATCATTGTATTCTTTAAAATTTATAGTCGTCTTTGTTACATCTAGAGACACTTGGAATACAGTACCGCTATGTTGTTTGGAATATTTAGCCCAGGCAACGAAGACAAAAAAAGTCCAAATAGAGGAAAAAATTCATGTAGAAGCCAATTTTGGCACAGTTGTAGAGGAAGGTGTCCTTAACAACATACTAAAAGTACTGATGGATAGGAGTGGAGCTAACGCCCTGGGGGCCCCCCAAGGATCCCTTTTTTCAGTGTTTCGTCAATAACTCGAAAACTACTGCTTCTAGCGTGAACATGTTCCTATGCTAAATTAATCTACATAAAATTATCTACAAAAAAGGTTCAATACACTTTTTCGTTTGGATCAATACTGAAGGAGATACGAAGGGGGGAAATGGTAAATTATATAAACAATCCTTTTTAATTGTTAAAAATCAAGTTTTATTGATAAATGAACTATTCTCAGACCACATATCAATGATTTACTGCATGCAAGTGTAATCAGTGAAAGAATTGTGTGCAGAGGGGCCACAATAATAACATGCACAATAATAGAGAAAAGGGGAGAACGATTGAAATGAGGTCAGCCTCCCTTCCTAAACTGTATTCAGCAGTACCCTATCACCTTCCTATCGGCACGCTCATCTCTTATCAGTTTAGATTCAACCACCTTGATGTTGACTATTCATTTTCAGTGTGTTCTGAGAAGTGTTTGACGAGAAGTGTTTGACGAGAAGTGTTTGACGAGAAGTGCTGACGAGAAGTGCTGACGAGAAGTGTTGACGAGAAGTGCTGACGAGAAGTGTTGACGAGAAGTGCTGTCGAGAAGTGTTTGTAAGCGCGAAGTTGAAAGTGATTTGTTTAACGTCGGAAAAAAAGGATAATTGGATTAGTGAAGACAACAATCCACCTTATTGTTCGAGAGTATTAAAAATATCTGCTTCGCACGTGTTTAAGATTATTCAAGATAAAGTTAATTAAATCACAGTTGTGTAATGTATATTTTTCAACTCTACACCTCTCTTATATTTTTTATCAAACTATTTATAAATTAATGTTGGATTAAAAGTTAAACTTTCTTATTCAATGGGTTTTTCATTTACATTGTGTTCTGCTACTTTTTATTATTTACTAAAAATACTTTACTTGTGGAATACCTCTGAAATTACGCTTACTTCTGCTACTTTTTATTATTTACTACAAATAACTAATTTTGTAAGTTATGTTAAATTAGTGTGCTTGTTAATACCTCTAAAATGGACATAGTGCGTTCTCTTTATTTCAGAATAGGCCTAACCTAAAATTGTGTTTTAAACTTTGAAATACAAATTAGGTGTTTAACTTTAATATTTTACATAGGATATTAAAATTATACTAAAGTAAGCCTTTGTCGAACCTGTATTTCAGTATAGGTAGAACCTAAACTTGTGTTCTTTAAAATTAAATTACAAGTGGAAACACATAGATCAAGACCGGGATTTGAACCCACGACCTTTATCATTCCGTGGTAACGCTCTACCAACTGAGTCACCATGATCACGCCAGATATTGGTCGATGTTATCTCACTTGTACGGTTTTGCTGCATTTATTGAACCAATAGACTGGATACCTCGCATGTGCGACATTGTAAACAATCTTAACTCTTTTTGCATCTTACAGTGGTTTTATTTATTATTATTATTAATTTGTAACAATTTTTCTGCTTACACATTTCCTCAGCAAGAGTTTTTTAAATTATTATTTGTCTATAGACAATCTCGTTTATATTATTTTTTTTATATTTCAATTTAAAATAGGACAAGATAACAATGATCAACTTTCAGGTTACCAATGTAACCAACGATTTATATTCATGACAGTTCCACGACTGCTTTCTATCTGACTTCGCTTGAACGCCTGCTTTCTGCCTTTGTGTGCCTGTCTTCATCTCTGTCCGTCTGCCTGTCTGCTTGTTTCCCTGTCTGTCGGTCAGTTATTAAACTGAAATAAATTAAAGCAAACAACAGAAGAGAAGGACCAAAGGGGCTGTTAACGTTCGACACTGCCCACCGACCTGCGGATGTAGTTAAACTTGTCCAACCTCACAGCTTTATGGATAAGTCGCTTTAGGCTTTCTCATTTAACCGGAGATCTATTATCGCTATCTTTGTGAAAGAAGAGACGAATGTTGCCCATGTAATCCCTAATCGAGTATAAAGCTGGAAAGTCGATACTTCTAAATGCAGCGTACAGTTCGAGTAATTGCATCGCTGACATACTACTGCTTTGTAACTGAAACTGAGTCAATCGGCTCCATCTATAGTAATAGTATAAAGAACTAAAATTTGTTTGTTTGTAGGGGGTAATCTCTGGAACTACAGAACAGATTGAAAAATGAAGTTTTACTAATAAAACGCTACACTATCCCCGAGTAACATAGGCTGGAATTCATTTTGAGAAAAACAAATTTCAAAATTTCATTTTTTGTAAATTAAGTCGGGAAAAAATCAGGAAATTATCCCCGTACTTCTTATTTGTACAAAGGTTTACGTCTAAGACGCTCAGCGTCGTTACGCGTAGGTATAATTTGAAACCAGAAAAGCTCAGAGGAGCGGAAACAAGAAGAGAAAAACCTCGTCATTTTAATTAAAACAAGAGTTCCTTTTAAACAAGGATAATAAAGCAGGCAGCGGTGTGTCCCGTGAGTATTGCGTTTCCTTCTTCAAATACACAAACGGGAAGTTTCCTGTACTCTTGTACGGTTAGAATGCGTCTAGAAGCGAGCCTACGTAATCTGAGCCCATATTTTGTATCTGTCCCGTGAAAATGCTGACTGCAAATAGTATACAATAATCTGTTTGCATTTGCTTTTCGGTGGAGGTTGGTGAGCGAGCAGGTGCGGAGCCCTTTAGTTACCCTACATTTGTTTCTAATTTCCTGTACATTTTAAAATTGTATTTTTCTCTCTCTCTCTCTCTCTCTTTTTCCATAATTTTTATTGTGAAGTTTATTGTGAAGTGGGTACGACTCGTGCCCACGCACAGGCCTCGTGCCTATGTGGGCACTAAATCCATAGACGATAATTTTTAAATTGTTTGTAATTTTATTTATGGAATAAATAATTTTAGAAATTCACTCAACTCACGTCAGCGGTTCAGCTGCGTGATCAAATTATGTTTAATAACACCCCAAAGTGGACCATGATCGGTGCTCATTTGCAACTCCCAACTTCAGGTCTCACCATAAGAGCCACTGCAATAGTCATCTTTCATATGTAAATTCGCTAATAATAACCTAACTGAGATTGTTGTTAGTTCGCAAAAGCCGCTGCTTGCATTATATTCCTTTCATCTAAAAACAGTTTAATCATATCATATATATAAAAGTAAATCCTAAACCAATAGTCTTTCATTTCCAACATTATTGGCCAATGAAAAGAACGCTTTAATCGGATTAAGAGCTTCCGCTATACTTTGTGATCTGCTCATGCGCGTAGGATCATCTGATCAAAGTCTCTTACTTTTCCTGGATATAAGTAATCCGCGTTGACTGAGGGGGGTGATAAATAAAGAATTTCCAGCTTAACTCCAGTAATGCCAACCTAACTGTATTGGAGCTAAATATTCCTGGATGGTATCGTTAATGTTTAACGAAATTCGAACGGGTACAATCTCACTGGTAGGACTTTTGATGTTTTGGCAAGCCTTACCCAGCATGAGTAAAAAATATCCATTAAAATCTATATACAGGATGAGTCACGAGGAAACAGAGACGCTCTCAGTACGTGTTCTACTGGCGAAAGTAAAGAAAATAAACGGTACCAGGAACTGGCACATACTTTCTCACAAACGTATTTAAATTATTAAACAGATTCACTGTGACTTCATAATTGTAGGTAGGGTAGGAGAGTAACTAATAAATATTATTATTATTAGCTGAAAACTATTCAATCGATTTCGAACAAATTTGCACCAAACATGTCAATTAGGCCTGTATAGAAAAAAGGGTTTAAAAAATTTGAAAACAACCCCTTTTTGTCCAGAAAAACCCCAAAAATCTGTTATTTGAGAATTTTTAGAAAGATGCGGTTTTTTGCATATGGTGGGGTACATTAAGGGCTACAAAAGAGTCAAATTTTATCAAAATCGTTATAGCCGTTTTTTTTACAAAAAAAACTGATATTTTGGAGGTTTTTTGGACAAAAAGGGGTTGTTTTTTGGAACTTTTCAAAACCATTTTTCGTGCATCTATAAAGGTATAATTGACATGTTTGGTGCGAATTTGTTCGAAATCGATCAAATAGTTTTCACTCTAGCTTTGTATATTTTTTTACGATCACTATACTTTCTCTTATACTATAGTATAGTGAGAAAGTAAAAGTTCATATAAACATAGGTTCGAAAATGCTTCGTTTTCCAGTTATACACCATTTTGTTTTTCTTTACAAAATACTTAATATCTTTAGATGTAGGAGATATGTTGAACGCAAATCTTAGATGTATATTTCGTGTGACATCTTTTACCCATGTATAAAATAACCAAAACATTTTTTCATATATTTTCAAAATGGCGGCCGCTGAAAATGTTTAATGAAAAATATCTCCTCATAGACCGGCTGGTTAACCTAAGGAATGGATCAAAACGTAAAATACCATAAAAATACTCGTTTCAAAGTAGAGTTGCGCGAGTTTAAAACTGCGAGCGGAACAAAACTATGAGCCGGGACTGAAGGCTGAGGCACAAACAAATTCTACTAAAATATTTCATGTACGTAGGCAGTTATTCAGCGCCTTCGTGACTAGATCAATTTCTTAATTAGTTGGTTGAAACCCAAAAACATATAAACTAATTTTTGAAAATTCGCTCTCAACTCCGACAGCGGTTCAGCTGCTTGATGGAATTATTTGTTATGGTACAGAACAGTTTTTGAATTTTCAATACCTCTAATGTCAGGTTTTAACCCTGTTATTTCCTATACCAGAATAGCCTACAACCTACAACTACTGCTCATTAAGGGTCTGATTAAGTAAAAGAGAAAGCAACCGACGACTCCAGCGCTTCACCTTATAGCCGTATCTATACAGTGCAATTTCTTGCAGCTGAGCGCTTTGACATTGCCTCATTTAAAAACATTTTATAAATCCACCTTTATTTGAGTAATTGAGTGCTGAAAAAAAGAATACTGTATTCTTTATAAAATTGCGGATCCGGCTTGCGATTAACCTTTAATTTTGTATTGTGTAAAGGAAAAAGTTCAAACTCGGTAGTTTAAAAATGTCAATTACGTGACAAATGAAAAATGTAAAACGCAAAACGGATGCGTATCGTGACTGTGGTTAAAATGAGACCTTGCAACATATTTTATGATAAAAAATAAACGAAATAAATGGTTTTAAATTTAACATTGCTCTTACGTCATAAAAATTTAAGATGGCCTCCACTACTAACAGCAGACGCTAAAAAAAATTTAATGCGAATAATTTACATTTTTAATAATTTTTATTTTTTAACTGAATATGTTTGTAGAAAACGCATACCTAAACATTATCTAAAAAAAATTGCATTTTGAGTCAACCCTAATCTACATCCATCAAATATTTTACATCCAACAGTCTGTAATTGTCCAAATCTTAAGTAGCCACCACTTATTTACACAATTTACAGCTCTGTTAGGATCATTGCTGGGCCTTTGTTACGAGATGGGGTGAAACTTGATTTAAACCCTCTCCACTCACCCCCTCCCCCGCCCCCAGAGTCCGAGGCGGGACTAATATATGTCGTAAGGTTGTCAGGCAGGAAATTACGCGATACCGTCCTAGATCGCAGGGTGAATCTATTAAGGGACGGGGTACGTCTGAAGGACAACGATAGTTGGTATCAGTGAAGGGATTATCGAATACTTTTACTAATCGAATAAAACAATAATCGATCATTATTCGAATAAAATCTAGTAGAATGAATCACAGATTACTTGTCTCTTGTAAGAGTATTCGAATATTAATATACCAGACACTGGGAGTTGGGTTGTTTTTCCAGGAATCTAACTCCAGACATCCTGTTTAATTGTTCCACAAATATAAAAGAAATATTGCTTCTCATGTGATGTGATCCTAATCCGGTAGTTTTAATATGAATGATTAACTGTGCGTAATTTATTACTGTTTCTTTCTTTGGGTTTATTTAATATTATATTTTTAATTTATACTTATTTCCTCAAAGTGAAATATATATATTTTCTTGAATGTGTATATATTTGTACTTTAGTAATCCGTATAAAAATGATATACATATATATATTTTCGGTTAGCCCACTGTCAGGCAGTTGGAGTAAAACATTTTGAACATTTGATTCATTCAGTTTTGAATAGCACCTAAGTGCTTAAATACTAAGATGTATTTTACAAATTTGTTATAAAGCCAAAAAAATCTGATTTTAATTTATTTCTACCTAACTATAAGAGATAGAAAAAAAATTAAATAGAAAATTTGTTAATTTTAAATAGACATTTAAAACGACATGACACATGACCTAGTCATTTAAAACTTTTGATTTACAGCCATTTTTATTTTTCAAAATTGATTTCGAGTGGTTCAACTAAATACTCCCAAATATAGTTGTGTGGCATATGGTTTGAAAGCTTACGAGTGTATTTACTTATGAATCCAAAAAAGAATAATAATTATTTTTTTTCAATACAGCAAAATGGGGCAAAATCGGAAAACACGATTTCTTTGGTTTTTTGGCCGCCATTTTTAATTGGTTAAAGATATGAACGAGCAAATTTCATCGTTGGTTTTCTCTTGAAATCATACATCGAAATGATGTATCACATGACCACCTTCCCTTCTATACCTTGCGTAAAACAGCAAAAATATGCACTTCGTACTACCGTGTTTCGGACGCCGTTTTTCAACCTAAAAAGTTCTGAACATCTTAAATTGTTCTTAAATATAAGGCAAATCTCCTTTTGTCTTATATCTCATAATTAAAAGAAATCGTCGGCAACTCCTTTTAATCAACAGTTTAAATGAGTAAAAATCGATTATTTTTAACGCATTTTTTGGGAGTTTTAAGCAATAATTTCCATATTTTAAACAAACACGTAAAAAATATAAAGCCTTCTTTATAACTTAAAGTAGTTTCCCAGATTATTAATTTATAAATAGAACCCGAAACACGGTATTCGTAATGCATGTTTCAACGATTTTGCGGCTTGAGTCAGGAATTTTGCATTGAAATCATACTGTACACTCGGGAGTTTTCTTCAAGGTAAACAAGAGCCTTAAAAAAACAAAATTACATTCACGATGGCTGATATTTTTTTTAATCATAATAAAATAGTTGTTTTTAAATTGAATAGGTTCCTGAAAGTACGGAGGTGATGTGCGCAACAATTTTTAAATTTTTAAGGTGTGGCCGGACTTTTCTATCACTCTGTATATAGGCCTACATATAGAAATTGGGGAAATAATACAGTTTGTACATAGATAAATAGTTGTTAAGCAAACGTTTGATAAAAAAAAAAAAAAAAACATTTAGGAGAGTTTTTAATCAGTTAATTAATCATAATAGAAAAAAACTAAAATTTGTTTATTCAAATACTCCGGTATAGGGCTAAAACTATTCAAGCAACAAAGTATTCGAATATGTAACAAACAATCGCATCACTGCATGTCAGCCTCGCTACTATAACTATTCGATTGCTTGGTTATTCGAATAACATATGCCGCTACGCCTACCCAGTATTCACGCGGTAGTTCATTCGAATAATTCTAAAGTATTCAAATAAAACAAAATAATCGAATATTAGAATAACCCACCACTATGCGGGGATATAAACTGTTGAACAGACAGTGAAAAGGTTTTAAAGAAAAAGCCGTGGTAATGAAGTCAATGTAAACTTTGAATTGAAAGGCGAATGTTTACATTATCACGATATTGCGCAGTGGTGCCAACGTATACGCAAGAAAATGCTCTAATGATAATAATATAGCTACATACGGGACTATAAGGTCGTGTACAAAAGCAATATGTGCAGAATAATCTACTACATTTTTTATTTGTTTAGGTAAAAGACAAAAAAGTTTCATTCTATATTATTCTATATTTATACACAACTAGCTGACCCGTACGGCGTTGCCCGTGGTGGTTGGTATTTTCAGTCATTTTAACGTAATTGTATTCTTTTTAAGTGTTCAGTCAGTGAGTGGTATTTGGCTTTTATATATATAGATCTTAAATAATAAAAGCACTATTGTCATAATAATAAAAGATCTGAAATTATGATTTTAGTAACTTTGATCCCCCCAAACCCATCCTAAAATTTCGAAATTTTTCATACTATTTCTTAGTGAGCACCTATGGCCCTAGAGGAAGCTACATACCAAATTTCATTCCAATCCGTTCGATAGTTTTGAAGAAATCGTGATTTAATAACTTTGATCCCCACAAACCCCTAAAATTTCGATTTTTTTTTTCAAACCCTTTCTTAATGAGCACCTATGGCCCTAGAGGAAGCTACATACCAAATTTCATTTCAATCTGTTCGGTAGATTTTGAGAAATCGTGATGAGTGAGTCAGTGAGTGAGTGGTATTTCGCTTTTATATATATAGATACTAGGGGAAACCCCTGCGTGCTCCGCACGCCAACCCCGTTATAACCTTCTATACATATAATCATGTTATGTTTTCTTTATAATAAAGGTGTAGGATTAATAATAACCCCAAAGCTAAGATGGTAATTAATGTTAAATGTTCAAATCAAATTATTTCGTATATTTTATAACAGCAGTTATAATGAAGGTTAAAAGAACCGGCAAGGCTCAGGTCTACACCATCGATGTATAAACACACTGGATTGCGCGCTGAGTAGTCTGAAAGGTACGAGAAACGAGCCGGCCGGCGTGGAGCTTCCCCCTCCACTGGCGGGATAGACCCGCGGTGGGCAGCGTGATAGATGGACAGTGATACACGTTGATGTTGTTATATACAGTTCAATTCTTTGATCTATCCTCTACACTTTTTTACAATAATATGTCATTTTTGGGCAGAGGAAATAGTATTCCTAAATTACTATTCAAAACAGGCCTAGTTTTGTTAGCAGTCTTGTAGTAGGAACATAAAAACTGGTGTTTTCAAAATAAGAAATTTGAGATTGATCAATACTTTTATACAGTTCTATTTTAGAACTAAATTACGAAACTTTTTTACATTTATGAAAAAAATTACAAAAAATGTTTACTACTTTTTATATAGGCCTAAAGTTGAACTTTCTCCTTTCGTTACTAAACACTAGGGGCTCTGCCCCTGGACGGTTCGCTTCGCTCGCAGTTGGAAAATTCGCTAATGAATCTCGTTAATCTTTGGCTCGTTTGTACATTGGTTTGTAAAATTATGAAACCAGGCTTAAATATATTAACGGTAATTACAAGATTAATTATAACCTCAAATACATGCTTTAGAAACATGAGAAACTTTCATTACGATTTTAGTCCTAGTTCTACTATCTTCTGTCAACTAATGTTTTGAAACCAGGACTAAATATACAGTAGTAAACATAACCTCAATACTATGTTTCAGAAATGAGCCAGGCCTATATTACAAAATTGACTATTAGAATTTATCCATTTTTGCCAAGTTTACTCTTTTTTATAAAATAAATTGTTAAATCAGAACAATTTATTCTAATTCTAACGTGCTAAAACAGTATAAATTAGATTGTTTTTTAATAGTAATTAAAAACTATCCAATGAACAGCTGATTTAGGATAATACTCAATCTCATGGCTTGTTTATAAACAGCTGTTTTGATTGCTTTATTTACTATTTCGTTGTAATTTTGTAACCAACATGGCAACCCATAAGACCCTATGTTAAAATTTTTCAACTTTTAAATTAGATTTTCTAAAAAAATTGCGTTTTTACACGAAATACAACTATATGGGTGTACTTAAAAATCAATACTACACCTAAATACAAAATTTCTTTGAATTCGTTACAGCCGTTTTCGAGATCCACGACAGATACAAAGATAGATACAAGAATTGCTCATTTAAAGTAATAGGATGCTTGTTCCTTGAGCTAATAACTTTGTTAATTTTACTTCAATCATTTTGTTTACTTGCAAAACTGGCATATATGAATTCTTTAAACCTTTATCTACAAAAAAGCTATGGAACACTTTTGAATGAGTTTAGAATAAACGTGTTAACTAAATGGTTGAAATACAAAAACTTGGACGATTTTTTTACAAATTTGAAGTTTACGGTCATTTTGTGAGCTTATGGTTTGAGATGCGGAAAAAATCAAGAATACTATTTTGTTGAAAATCTAATTTGCTACCCGCAAAATATTATTTTTTAAATTCGACTTACAGTTAAGACACAAACTGGCTTTGGAAAAAAGCTTACACTGAGAGAACCGGTCCGGCCGCCATTTTTATTTTATTTAAGGGATGAAAATTGAAAAAATGTTAAAATTATGAACATAATTAGAGTAGTTTTTGTTTTTAATTTTGTAGTTTGCATTGGCATTACCATATGTCACCGCAGGGTTTGGCGAGCGAAGCGATCAGAGGTCGAGTTCCTAGTAGTAAATAAAATTATTATACATTTTAACGGAATTTTGTAACATTTCAAAACATCGCGAGCTACATTTACAAAGCTTGGAGTGCGTCAAAAACTTACTAAACTTGTTTTATTTAACAATGTTTAAAGTGTAATGTATACCTAGGTATACTTTTATGTAAATTAAATGCAGTTTAAAATGCTAATACAGATCATGTTTTTCATTATGGTTTTGGTTCAGTTTATTTTCCCCTAAACTTTTCCTTATCCTTATCCAACAACAATAATAATAGTTTAAACACAAACTGTTAATCTATATAATAAAAATGAATTAATTGCTGTTCCTTTGTAAGCGCATCACTTGAGAACGGCTGGACCAATTTGGCTATTTTTTTATTTTAAAATGTTCATAATAGTCCGAACTAGATTATCATATAAAGACAAATTTGAAAAGTTTTCCGAAAAAGTTTCAAATTTAGAAAAAACTAAACAGCCTCTTTTGTATGGATTCAAGACCATAGCGCACAAAATCAGCTGTTCGTATAAAATGCTTAGTAACACATGTTTGTTTACATTCATTACCATAGCAACTTTACTAGCAAATTAGTAATCAGTTTATTATTGTTTCAAAACCAACAGCTTTTTAGGTTAAATTGACCAACTTAAAATAAAAACAAAAATCAACTAAAATTGCTTACTATATTTTAATTCAATTCAAACATTGGTTGTTACATATTATATATAAAACAACTGATTTGCATCAAAAACTGAACATAATTTTAGGTTAGGCCTACAATGAACCAAAACACGTTTATTTCCAACCAATTGGGCTAATTTAGAATCAGGTTTTTTACAATTTATCACAACTATCAGTTTTTTTAGATTAGGTAAAAACAAACAAAAGGTTTACTGTATTATCGTTAAAGGTTTACAAACTATAGATCTAAATTTGTGTAGTATATTCTTGTGGCATAAAAATCATTTTGCAATTCGATCACTTAAGTCAATGGAATAACTTTACTAACTTTTAAATTAAATCAAGCAATAGCGAAGCATTGCTGGGTCCACTAGTTTACTATAAAAATAAGTGTTACATACTGTATAACAATTAAATATTGTTTAGAAATTAAAATGATTATTTTATAAATAATGTTTGGTGCCGTTGTTGAAGCTGAGCAAAATAAATTAAAACATTTGTGAGCGTTGCATTAACTTTGAATGCTTCACGTGTTGTTGCTGTCCCTCCAGTGGTGGGGGAAGCGGCTAGGCCAGCCGGACCGAATTCAATACACGCAGCCAGCGATCCAGTGTGTTTATACATCGATGGTCTACACTTTAATAAAAACCTAACCTAAAAGTCAGTTTTAAATATTGGCGCAAACAGCTGTTTTACCTGTTATTTTATTCAATTGGTTGCTATGATAATGAATGTAAATAAATGTGCAGATTTATCAGTGTAGGCCTAAAATAAGATTTGTTCGACTAAATTTACAAATATTGAAATAAAAAATGTTTTTATCAAAATTAATTCTAGCCTAAGTTACTCAGGGATAGTGTAGCTTTTTATTAATACAACTATTTTTTCCACCGCTTCAGTAGTTCCAGAGATTACCCCCCCCCCCCCTACATACAAACAAATTTTACCTCCTTATAATATTAGTATAGATATACAAGGGTAGCCTATCTGAAAAGTAAGTAAACGGCAGTCTATTTTTGGAAACATTGCAGATTACGCGACAAATCTTGGTACATCGTTCTCGACAAAAACATTTTTTTAAAGCAATTTTTTATTACTTAAGGGGACGGCCCGCACGTACTACATCTTAAATAGGAGCATAGGTCGAGTTGTACATCAAATTAAAGGTATATCTTAGGAGAACACAATGCCGCAAATCAGATATTAAAAGGTTCACCCTAATCAAAAGGGGACCGTTTAAAAGTTACAATATTGGGCATTTTGAAAATGGCTTAATTTTTCTTATTGGCACAAGCTTTAAAAGCAAAACTCCGACAATCCACACTAGAAATACCTCCTGAGATGCTACAGAGCGTTATGTATGGCTACTACACCCGCCTAGCTCACTGCCAAACTGCAGAAGAAAAACAGTTTGAGCATTTATTGTGAAAAGGGCAAACTGTTATGATAGTTTATTGGTAATTAATTGTTATTTTTTAATGTAGTAAAATTTCATAATTTTAAACAAAAATTTTTCATGATCTTCCTCGTAGACCGTTCCCACTGAAAGTGATAAGTCACTCACTATCCTCAAAAACTGGTCCAACAGCTAGTGTGGATTGTCGGAGGTTCGCTTTTAAATCTTATGTCAATAAAGCCATTTTCAAAAAGCCCAACATTTTAAGTTTAATCGATGGCCATTTTGTGCAGGATGAACTTTTTGGTGTCTTCTTTGCGGCATTGTGTTCTCCTAAGATAGACCTTTAATTTGATGTACAACTCGACCTATGCTCCTATTTAAGATTTTCTTCAGACTACGTGAGGGCCCCGTCTAAGGTGATGAAAACATTATAATTGCTTCAAAAATTAGTTTTTTTGCTAGAGAAACGATGTAACAAGTATTGTTGCTTAATCTGCAACGGTTAGAAAAATATAACGCCGTAACCACATACATTTGAGACTCCTTGTATATTTACAACTTTTAACCACATCACTAAAGGTGTTCTGTGGGCCATGATCGCTGCTCACTGACCACTCCCGACCACAAACAAACCCTAATCAAACCAAACCTTACCTTAGACCTAACCCACACTCTCTTGATAATGGCCTGGAATAACTAACCTAACCTGACTTGAATAAATTCTAGTACTACAGTACCCACCCTCTGCTGCGACAATGACAGCGAGGCTATAAATCAACACGCGCGTTATCAGTGGATGAGGGGATGAAAGGGGATATACTCGCTAAGATCAACTCGTTTATCATTTCGTACAGCAGTTTGCACGAGCAATTGGATTGTAATTTGTTACATCGTAGTAATAGCCCTGTTTCAATATATTTAATTTGCTGCAGACAATACCATCTGAACTGTGAAAACCCCTAGTGTCAATATACAAATAACAGCTGTTTCGAATCATTTTAGACATTTGACGCCATAACTAGATGTGAGTCTGTGCTTCGCTAGGGAATGACTAGACAATGAAATGAGTGATTAGAGAATTTCCACAGGAAAGATGAGCTATTTCAGTGATCCTTATGGTGAGACCTAAGATCAGGAGTAGCAAATGAGCATCGATCATTGCCCCCAGAACACGTTTTGGGGTGCCATTAGAAATGTTATACAGGGTGGTTATAAAGTCTCTCCCACCCCCCTTTAACTTTTTTGTTTGTTAAAACAAACAAATATCTTTTGGGGAACGATACTAACTTGATCCAAAATATCTTTTGACGTTATTTTGAATGTCCCTAAAAAATTGGGATTTCGGTAGCAACTCAAAATGTTTAAATGGGAAGTATGGTCATGTGATACCTCATTTTAAAGGTCTATTTAATACTAGGAAAATGTCATAAAGAAAAGAAAAATCGGACCACCCAAAACAAAATGGCGGCCATAAACGTGTCGAAATAAATCGACATAAAGATGCTAATATCTGAAAAAGAAGAGTTTTTAGAAACAAATTTCAAGAGACAAAAAATGTTTATTTCAAAGTGCTTGAGCTAACAAATTGCTTCCAAATCGATTTCGTAAATTTGATTTTTTACAAAATTTTCTAAGATGTAGGAGTCGACTTAAAAGTTTTTTTTTTTTTTTGAGTATCATTAATTTATCTGAGTTTCTATAAATACTTCAAAGACTTTGGAGTAAAAATTTAACCGGGAATACAACCCTTGACCTTTGCTCCTGCCTTTCTCTCCTGTATGCGTAACTGATAAGCACCACTTTTCACAGCCTGATACTTTTCCATGTAGTTTTCCCCTCATTTTGAACCTGATATTTGTTGTGATACCCCGTTTTGCCTTTTTACATGAACCGCACAAATGTAGACAAGGTCAAAATTACTTTTTTTTACGGAGAAGAATTTGCTTTGGTGTTATAGTAAAAATATCATTTTCCAGCACTTTGTCCATTACTTTGAAACGAAGTAAGATATTAGCTCTAGTTTGCGCCATTTTGTTTCTCTTTGGATAAGCTTTTCAATTGTGTATTACACGAACTACATTTATATTTGAAATTGCTAACCATCCTTACTCGGGTTAAGCCCGCCCAAAATCATAGAAGGTCAGTTATGTCAAAAAGTGTGTCCTATTATGCAACACAAGATGCATACAAACTGTTGTTAACTTATTTTCAGTAACAAAAATAACAAGGGGGGGGGGGTTAAAGGGACTTTATGAACACTCTGCACGTGTTACCTTCATTTTTTTCTTGAACATTTGGTTGATAAAACTTTCGAAACGCCTTGTATCATTTTATTCACACACAAATGGTACACCATTTGTCGCTATTCAAACCATCTCGCCACGTATAGAATACTTACCATCCATTATTTATTTAAAGCAAGTTTTGTATTTAAACAGGAAGCACTATTTCATTTTCACGGTTAAAACTTCAAAACAAAGGTTACGCAATTACACGAATCATTACATTGCAGCCCCGCCATTTTGTCCCTCCACCCTTGTCGACACGCTAACTTATCCAATGCACCTGCTTTTAATTATGTACGTCTATTTAAATTTCCCTCACGACAGCAAGCCTGATAACACTACAACACTAATAATGTGATGCAAGTGTGTTGTAGGGGAAATTTTATTTTCACGGATTTTATTCCTTCAAATAAAACCTACACTAAACGGGTTGTAACGTTTTAATAAGATCTTAGTATTGGATATTTGGAAATCAATGGTTGGGAGTGAAGAATGTTGAAGACTTTGTAACCATGGGTAGAGGGGGACCACGCCCCCCCCATCTCCCAGGATGGGTGTTGGCGTGCGAAGCACTCAATGCATTGTGTATTGAAAATACTCCCAGTACGGGGGTTGGCGTGCAATGCACTGTGCGTCGGCCGCTTCTCATAG
>JAGFPH010004661.1:46824-57123 GCA_018207615.1 Philaenus spumarius | reverse complement strand
AGAGTTTACCGAACGTACAAATACCACAAAACATGAAACAAACCCAAGACATAAAATCCAACAAAAACATAACACAACAAACACAAAATAAACGCAACACACAAGACATATTAGAAAACATATTTCGATTCTTTTCGTTCGTTTAATAAATCATAGATTTGCTTACTGTACTAGTAATGGGCAAAACGATTCTTTCTACTAAATTGAATCCTTTGAATCAACTCACTTGAAAGCAAAAATAATGAATCGATTCATTTCAGAGATGAACGAGATGGGGAAACGATTCTTTTTATCGAATTGAATCGGTTGAATGAACTCACATAAAAGCACCGAATCATGAATCGATTCATTTCGTGCATTTGATTAATTCAATTCATCACATGAATCATAGGCTGCTACTGTTTTAGTGATGGGTAAAACGATTCGTTTCATTGAATGAATCATTTGAATCAACTCGCTTAAGAGAACTAAATAATGATTCGATTAGTTTTGTTCATTTAATTAAATCATGGACCGCTTATTGTAGGCCTACTACAGATTGGCAAACCAATTCTTTTTATTAAATTGAATCATTTGAATCGACTCAATTAAAAACACCAAACAATGAATTGAGTCATTTCGTGCATTTCATTAATTAAATTCATCATTTAAATCACGGCCTGCTCACTGTACTAGTGATTAGCAAAACGATTCTTTTATTCAATGAATCATTTGACTCGATTCACTCAAGAGAACCGAACAACGATTCAATTCATTTCGTGTATTTAAATAATTCAAGTCATGTACTGCTTATTGTAATAGTGATGCTCTAAACGATTCTTTTCATTGAGTGACTCATTTTAATCGACTCAAGAGAACGGAATAATGATTCGATTCATTTCGTTCATTTGATTCATCCGTCATTCCCACAATTCACTAGTTCAGCTAGTTTGCCTTTGTTTTTATGACTATTTATAGATTACTCTGGTAAAGTTAGTTAGTAATTAGTTATTTTGTTACTGCAGCTTATATTAAAGTATTGAGATCTTTTTAAACAACAGCTTCGACGGAAAGGAGCTTTATTTTGATTTCGTTTTGTTTTCCTAAGCTGGAATTAATAAGGCTAAGTGCAACTATTGTTTTAATATTGTAAAGTACACGGGAGGTGGTTCTACCAGCAATAGTGATGTAAACATTTAAAATACATTTTGTTTTCATACAAATATTTATGGTTAGTATTGGGATTCACATTTTGATTGCCTTGAATAAGCCCTGTAGCCAGGTCCGTAGCCAGGTTTTCAATACACATAACATTGCGTGCTTCGCACGCCAACCCCCGTATTGGGAGTATTTTCAATACGTAATGCATTGCATGCTTTGTACGCCAACCGTGAATTAGGAGTATTTTCAATACACAATGCATTGCGTGTTTTGTTAGAGTAAAGTATTTTTGTTGAACCTTTATAGTTTTCTTATTTAATAGATAAGATCAAGCTCACAAGAGAGTAAGGTAACCTACTGCATCCATGTGTATTGTACGCTGTATAGTTTAATCTAGCAAATCTAAATATCAGTATGCATGCAATGCACAATGCTGTAAAATGAGTTGCTGGACCTTCTGTTGTGTTGTCTATTTAATAATTTACTTGCAATTTTTAAACCTAGTATTAATTTTTATCACTACATTACGGGATTTCGAGGGGGGGGGTTGACTAATTACTGTTCACCATTATTAGCAAATTTCCATAGGAGAGATGAGCCTATGCAGTGACTTACAGTGAGGTCAGGAGTGGGTAATGAGCACCGAGCATGGTCCCCAGAACAATTAGAAAGCAATATTTTGGGAAATCGGAGTTGAGTTGGGACGAATTTCTTCAACATGTCAACAGGGTTAATTTTGAAATATCTCACTCGGTACGTGCAACAGGCTTGGCAATGTAGATGGGAATTAATCCGTGAATTCAACTACTGACGTTGCGAATATTTATTTATTTTCATGTCTTTGCCCTCCCCCCCCCCTACCCCTAATTATTTGTTATATTTATACAAGTAGTTCTGTGAACAGTAGACCTCGCTCGTTGAAATAAAAAATGTGGTTTTCAGCTTAGGTTAAAAATAGCGTGCCAGTAAAGAAGTAACCACAACTCACGCACATTCACAGCGGCCACACTGACGTAGCGCAGGAAAGAGCAAGACAGCAGGTAGCGCCCTCTCTCTCTCTCTCTCTCTCTCTCCATAAAATTATAAGGTTTTATGAAGATATCTAAAGAATAAACGTATAAAAACATGGTTAAAATAAAAAAACTTGGACGATTTTTAACAAATTTGAAGTTTGCGTCCATTTTGTGAGCTTACTGTTAGAGATACGGAAAAAATCGAGAAAACCATTTAGTAGAACATCAAATGTGCTAACCGCTAAATGTTATTAGTTTTTCAATTCGACTTACGGTTAAGCCACAAACTTACTTTGGAAAAAAGCTTACACTGAGAGAAACGGTGCGGCCGCCATTTTTATTTTATGTTAGTGGTTAAAAATGAATAATGGAAAAAACCCGTATATATACATCGCTCGGCCTAGGAATAAGGAACATTCATGCAAAAAATCATCAAAATCGGCGAAGGCGTTTGGCCGTAATTGTGAGACAGACAGACACAGCTAAAACGGAGACCTCGCTTCGCGCGGTCAATAATAAAGACGTTTTACTTTGGAGACACAAAACTCTAAAATTGAACCAGTATTATTTGAATAGGGTAGGAAATCCCAGCAATGCCTAACTAAGCACTACGCTCCACTCGGGAGTCGTTCACTGTTTATTCGAAACGACGAATCCGTTCGGTTTTCCAAATGAGTCGAGAATCGATTCATTTGCTGATTCGTTCAAATTGAACTAATCGTTCGTGAATCGCACAACACTACTCATACCCCTTAAAGTTTGTTGTATTGACAGATGCTTAACGAGTACTATTTAGACAGAATAACAAAATTATTTTGAATTATATTATTACAAAAGGTGCCCCAACTATAATTCACCCCCAACCCACCCCTCTCTGTTCCGCAACATGTGTTTGCCCGTCATGCATGACTAATTGTAATGACAGCCGTACTAACGCGCGTTTGTATATTTGCCCCCTCCCCATCCTCTCCCCTACTGGTGGAAAAGAGAACATAAATAAACTTTTTCACAAATATGTTTTGCCCCATAAATACATCATATATATTTAATTTTTTTTTTTTTGGTTTAAAGGCGAAAAACCTGGGTGGTTATCATCACCTGGTATACATCAATTTGTTACTTGTATATAAGTTATATATATATATAATCTAGTAAGCCCCAGTGAAAAATCACAGACAGATTAATTATATACACATCAGAAATACATTAAAAAAAAAAAACAACAGACTTTATCTAGGCTACTTAAATCAAATATAGGCCTACTGACGGGGATTTTTAACTCGGTAAATGTGTACAATTAAAAGGATTAAAAAACTGTTGGCCTATTTGTTAAAACTTTGTATTTATATGCATTATTATATATTTAAACAAAGGTGCAAATAATATCTTGTAATTTAATTGCTTTTTCATATTGTTAGATCAAATTAATGATTTATAAATTATTATTATTATAGTGAAGCAATTAATAATCGAATATGTTATACGAAAATGTACGAATGTAGCCGAAGTTAAAAGAATAAGTATCATTTCTTTTTAAATTTGTATAAACGAATATATTGATGCTAAAAGGTTGTATTTATATACAGTTTATAACCTCAAAGAAATTATTATAATGCATTACTAGTTAATCCCCGTGAAAAACCACAGGCAGATTAATTAGATACACATCAGAAATACATCATTTATACAAAATACTATTTAAACAACACACTTTATCTAGGCCTACTTAACTATGCAGACGGGGGTTTTTAACTCGTTAAATGTGTACAATTATAAGGACTATAAAACTCTAGGAATATTTGTTAAGATTTTGTGTTTATGTGTATTATTATCTATACATAATTAATTTGCTAGGGGTTATTTTGTGAGTAGAACTCCTCCTAGAGTTTTTAACCGATTTTGATGTTTTTGGTGTCATTTTACAGAGCTCACTCTGAAGTTGTGCTTCCCTTAAAATGAGCTCAATGTATGTTAAGGGCTTCGCCCCAGTGGCCCTCAAAGTTGCCATGTTAATCTTATGGAAGGTCAATCTTAAGGAAGAAGAAGGAAGATTTCTTTTGATTTTATCAGGGGCACAAAAAACAGCTGTTCGTATGAAAAGCTTAAAACAGCTGATTTTGATCAACAGCTGATTTTGATCAACAACTGATTTGGATCAAAAACTGAATATAATTTTAGGTTAGGTAAATCAAGCAATAGCGAAGCATTGCCCGGTCCACTAGTATATATTTAAAGAAAGATAAAAATATTATCTTTTAATTGCCTTTTATTTTATACTGTTAGATCACATGATTTAGAAGTTATTAATATTATAGGCTATATTATTGATTGAAGTTGTAAACATAACCCCAAAATATAATCTACGCTAGGTTTTGTTTGCGTATTGCAGATGATGGGCGAAATCAGCTGTTATATTTTAAGTTAAACGAATAGGAATTTCTTCTTTAAAATTGTGTAAACGAATATTTTGATGATAAAAGGATGTATTTATATACAGTTTATAACCTTAAAGCAAACATTATAACGTATAATTATAACATACATTAGTTCTACAACTCGTATTTAAAAAAATCAACTTCACAAGAAATTATAACGATTGAAGTTGTAAACATAACCTCAAACTGTGATACACACTGGGTTTACAGATGATGGGTGAAATCAGCTGTTATATTAAATGTTACTCCACGTACGTACGCTCGTACACTCTCTTTTATAGGAGTTGATAGGACGCAATAGTTATATAACTCATACTTGGAAAAATCAACTTTTCAAGAAATTATAAAGATTGAAGTTGTAAACATAACCCCAAAGTATAATCGGCACTAGGTTTGTAAGTATTACGGATGATGGGTGAAAATAGCTGTTATATTGAATGTTACTCACGTACGTACGTAGCCTATGCATGTAGGTATTGACGTACACTCGCTTTTACAAGAGTTGATTAGTGTTTATTTGTCTTCGTCTTCTATATACTCAAAAACTATTCGACCGATTTCACTAAAAATGTCACATTGTATCCATATCATTGCCAGGAGTGTTTAGACGTTACAATTACTACAGTCTAAGGGGTTGAAATAGGGTTGCTACCCTATACAATAAATATAAATTGAACTAATTCCCTACAAGCTAAAATTGTGTAATATTATTTTGAGTTATATCTTAAAAAAACATTTGTTATTCGATTACTTAAGTCAAAGGGATGAAATGGGGTGAACTACCCTTAGAATTTAATATCAATTTATACACGCTTTCTATACGCTCAAAGCTTACACAACTAATTTCATTGAAAATTCACAATTAACAGATATTAATACCAGGATTGTTTGGGGAATATGGACAGTACAATAAAGAAATTAAAACCGGAACCCTACCCCTGTACAATTATTACAAATTGAACTAATGTCCTGCTAGCTGTAAAGCTAAAATTGTGTAATATTATTCTTCAGTTATATAACAATCGTTTGCAATTCGATTACTTAAATCAAAGGGATGAAATGGGATAACTACCATTAAAAAAACTTAATGTGTGCGGTCGTTGGACCCCCGTCAGGAACGAAGTTCATCACGCCTTTTCTTCAATTAGTTTACCAGCCTTAACGGCAACATACACACATAATTTTAATCTTTCAATTGCCGTTTATCATTAGTTTGTTTTTGTAACGTCCCATCAACAACTTACAACTTCTATCATTTGTCTTTACCTACATTTCCCAAATAGTTATCCTTTTCTCCGCCAGATGTCGACTCTGTACGGTATCTGCAGCCGTACATACTGGTTTAGTATGCGATAGCATTTTGTAATCCGACAACCATCAGCTGTTCTTTATCTATTGAGTTGAAATTCGCTTTGTCATGAGGGTTGCTAGAAGGTCGGCCATTAGACCGTTACGAACGAAAACTTTAAGACGCTGCCAAGTGGTAGTCATGTCATTAAACTTTAAATAATTTAATCGCGATTAACGATGGTGTGTCGCTGAACAACATGAATTACTTCTAAACCTTTGTTTTCCGGATACCAGGTAGAAATATTTTAGCTTTACCTTGATAATTATAAAATATTACTTGTAAAACTTAATTAGGTTATTTCCACTTTTGGTTCATGTACAACTTCCTGACTCATTTTGTTCAATTTATTAGAGAAACCTATGTATTTCATTTTTTTACTACAGCCTAAATTTTAAATGTAAATCTTACAGCCTACAAAAACTATAAAGCCGATATCATGTTGGTTATTGCTAAAGCCTAAACATATTTCCACAAACAAGCCTAAAGTGTTATGCATTAATTAACTATAACTGTGTAGTTTTTCTACAGTGTAACCGATATTGAAAACTTTTAATAAGCTATAAGCAAAATATTGCTGATATGTAACTAAACGTTAACATTTCTTTTATGTTACCATGTGGCTTACCTAACATGTACAGACAGTCTTATGCAACATTACGCATGTTATATTAACCATCACAATCTAAGTAGCAATTTGCCATCTTGTGCTACAAATTTCAATAAAACAGCCAACTCAAAGAACTATCATATTATGCTTATTTAAATAACTGCAAGTTTTCTAAAAAGGAAATTGTTATTTATGTTATACAGTTATACTGGTTCAACTCCAGGGAATGTTATAACACAATGGCATAACCTGCAACAGCTACGCTTAGAAAAGGCCTACTTTCCGACTGAACTTTAAAAAAAAAAAATTAAACAAAATATTTCTACAGTGTTTTAATTAGAGACAGAACTTAATTTAAAATGAGAACTATCTGCAGTTGTTCTTTTCTTTTATGTTAACTGTTAAATAGGCTGTATTTTGAAAGTAATTTTTGTATATGTGTACTATTTAGGATATGTTAGTATTTAATAAATTGGGAGGAGCAAGCTAGCACATTTCGGACCTTAGCCCTAAGGGCTACATATTAGAAATTTCACACCTTTTTTTTTATATATAGAGAGACGTCTCATAATTAATTTTGTCTATTTATTCAATTATTTATAATTACCTTTTAGAGTTGGCCAACGACCTATATTTTTATATGTAAACAAATCCATGGTATTTCATGTTATTTTTGTAATTTTGTCTAACTTTTGTATAAATTCTGTAATCTTTATTAATGGGGAGGGTTTTTGATTTTTGATTTTTTTTGGGGAGGGCTTTTAAAATGCAATTTAATTAAATATATATGTATTGTTTTAATCTGAAGTTTTTCTTGTACTAAGGGCGTATAAATAATTTCTTTTTTTATTTAAGGGCATATAAACTTTTTACTTAACTTTGGTTAATAAACCTAAAATTATACCTATTTCTATAGTTTATTGAGCTAACCTTTAGGTATCCTGTGCATTGTAAGAGATAAGCTGAAATATTCCTACTTTTGGTGATATTTAAAATTCTAAGGTAAGTTTTGAACAGTACCAATCTATGTGGCCCAGTATCGTTTCCGTTCCCTTAATTATTCTTTTGTAAGATTGGTACATTTTTCATACAAATATTTACTGTTTCCGTACGTTTAATGTTATTATAATAAAGGTGTGGAATTAATTATAACGTAAAAGCTATGATGGTAAACACAGTTAAATGTCCGTTCATTGTAAATACATCCAATAAACATAAAATGTTGGTTCATCAGTCTAGGCCTAACGTAAAATTATTGTGTGTATGTTTAATTTATTTTACCTGTTAACGGCAACATACATACAATAATTTTAGGTTAGGCCTAGACTTAAAATTCCGTTCTAGGCCTAACCTAAAATTATTGTATGCATGTTGCCGTTAAGGCAGGTAAAATAAATTAAATATACGCACAATAATTTTAGGTTAGGCTCAGACAGATGACCAACATGTTATGTTTATTGGATGTATTTCAGCGCTTGACGATAATATCTGAACTACGCCGGACGGAACCGATCGTCTCTTAATTTAAATTGATGAACCGAAACACATGTTTCTTGAATGTTTTTATATTCATTACTTAGTAAATTTAGAATTCGTTTTTTAGGTTAGGTTAGCATAATAATACTAGTGGACCCTTTAATGCTTCGCTATTGCGAATCAGCTTCTCATTTGTGATATGTATAGTCTGTCCGCTCGGCCGTGATACCTGACTTCTCGGAACTTAACGCCCCCTCCACTAGTTTGCCACCGGCAGGCCCGGCGAGCGGGCAGGGAGGGGGGTTGAGTTTCGAGAAGTCAGGTATCACGGCCGAGCGGACAGACTATAACAGCTGCAGTTTGAGTTATATATTACAGTAAGCCGTTGACTTTATTTTGTCAACCTAAAACTGTTGGTTGTGAAGAATAGTTACAAACCGATTCTAAATTTGCCAAGTTGGTTGCTATGGTAAAGAATGTAAATGTTAACAATGTGTAGCAAAGCTTTTGGTAAGAATCAGCTGTTTTATCTGTTATGCGGTTGGGAGTGAACCTTTACTATTTTTACGCTTTGAATCTAAATTATTCGAAATAAATTCTTAGCGTTCGTTTATGTCCCTATAAGAATACAACTTAAAATTTTCGTGTTTATACCTCAAGCAGTTTTTGCTAGAAGTTGATTCCAAGTCGGTCATTCTACTTCTTTTGGCCAGTGAACTCACAATATTTCTTTCATTGGAAACAATGTTTGTAAATTGTTTCCGTAGATCAACGGATAACTGGGTTATTAACAACAACAAAACTGAAAACGTTATTTCCCGGTACTTGTGTAGAACACACTAATTGTGATTTTACAGCTAATATAACGTTATTTCACGAGGAAAAGAGAGGTAGAACTGTTTTTATTAGTATGTTAGTCATTTCGCTGGAATTCTATAATAAAAAACTGATTAGTTTAGAAAATAATTGTATTTACATTGTGTGTTATTACATTTAATTAACAATTGGAAGAATGTTAACAAAATGTAATAATTCAATTTAAATTTATTACACGTGTTTGACGTGCACTCTCGTATTGGTAGCTCTATAAAAAAACGTTGTGTAATTAAATAAATCAACTTCTGTACCTCTTGTTATTTCGTAAAATTGTTAAATTCAAACGGCCGCCATTTTTAAGTGTATTTGTGGAAAAGATGGATTATTTCCGTGCAGTTCTGTTGCCGTATTATGAAATTCTTTCAATGAAAAATTTCAACTGAAACATATCAGTTATTTAGAATACAATTGGCAAGTGAAAAAAAAAACTGTGGCTGCGTAAAAAACTAGCTAATTGGGACGTTTGAATGATATTGTAAACTCCTTTTGGGACAGAACAAATCGAAATTGGACCGAACAGTGGTGGAAAAAGTGAAACATTTGCGAGAAATTACCGTCTGGCTAAGCAGTTCCTACAGAATACTCTTAGTTCATATACCTGATTTTTTCTCAATTTCCCTGTCCAACTCACGGCATATATAGAAAGGATTCCACTATAACCGATGGCGTTACAATTTCCTAGTATACATTCTATTGTAAACATGCCTGCTTCCTCTAGAGCCGTACTCCTTACATCACCATCCATGGAAGGCAAAGAAAACGGTCGTATTTTAGTATATTATCAAAGTACTAGATATTTAATTTAAAATAATTCGACCACGCAGCTGAACCGCTGACGTGAGTTGAGCGAATTTCCAAAATTATTTTAATGTGTTTTAGGGTTTCAACAAACAATTTGGGACATTGGTTTACTCAGGCTCTGAATAGCTGCCAAGTGTACGAAATTTATGAGTAGAATTTGTTTGCACCTAAGCCACCAGCTAGACTTACGCGCTCCTTCGTTTCACTCGCAGCGAAATAGCTTTGCGAGTTTCCACCTCTGCATTACGGCCTCAGGTTAGGTACTGCTTCGCTTCGCTCGCATCCTACAAACTCGGCCGTCGGCCTTGGATCAGGTGATGCCCCACGGTAAAAATCGAAAGGTGGTACTTTTACGAAATTTTACGTTTTGATCGATTTTGGGGTAACCGAGCGAGCTATAAGGCCGTGACAATTTTATAAGTTTCCTGACATTTTTATAAGTTCCCTGATATTTTTATAAAATCAATGATACTTTTATAATTCCCCTGGCATTTTTATAATTTCCTAGACATTTTTATAAGTTCCCTGACATTTTTACAAGTTCCCTAACAATTTTTATAAGTTACCTGACATTTGTATAAGATCCCTGACATTTTTATA
>JAGFPH010004661.1:27307-40400 GCA_018207615.1 Philaenus spumarius | reverse complement strand
TTAGCTTTCGTGATTAGGGTTGACAAATCTGACAACACTGTCAATTAGCTTTCACGACTTAGGTTGATAGATCTGGCAACACTATTACAATTCGTGTTGGTGATGCTTGATCCGGCATCACTGTCAATTAGCTTTCGTGATTAGGGTTGACATATCTGAGAACACTGTCAATTGGCTTTCATGACTTAGGTTGATAGATCTGGTAACACTATTAAAATTCGTGTTGGTGATGCTAGATCCGGCATCACTGTAAATTAACTTTCGTTATTAGTGTTGATAAATTTGGCAACAATACCAGTTAGCTTTCATGATTTAGGTTGATAGATCTGGCAACACAGTCACATTTCGTGTTAGTGATGATAAATTTGGCAATATTGTCAGTAAACTCTACAGTCGGGAGAACGAAATAAGGCGGGTGAGAATTTTTGCGCTGTTGCCAGATATGTGACTGGCAAAGCGAGGAGCGGTCGAGAAAAGCTTGCTCTGCGGCACGATCTGGCAACACTGGATGCTTAGATATTCATAAACATAATCCCGTGTGTTACAAAAGTTTATCATAAAGGTTGACTTTATATGTCATAAGACCTCAGATAGTCCGTAAGGGAGTATTTCGTCCTGATCGTGCCTACTTTTAAGTTTATTTGTTTAAATAACACTGTATATAAACAACACACTGCCGTGTCAGGTGAGGTCGATACAATACATAACAAATATAATCCAAACATTTAAACCTTTGACCGACCATCTGTTTTTATTTTCATCCCACCTTCCCACTGTAATCAGGGATACGAGGCCATATTCCCACTCGTAAACGTGAAAGAATAGTTTCAAAGTTATAAAACCGCTTCTCCCCGGGTGAAATATAATCGTTGATTGCTGAAAGAGGGTAACAAAAGGAAGGGCTATGAATATCACGAAACGAGCAATAAGGGTTGTTTCGCAGGGGATGCAAGAGGCGGAGGCGGATATCATTACCTCCCCTACACCTGGCTGTTCTGTCCGAGTACGCGTTTAATATCGGAATGGTCGAGATGACCATTAGTGGGATTGCTGTTAAAAGCTTTGCCTAATCTATATAATTAGTAGCGTGTTGAGGTAGGCAGTAATGATAGGCGGTCGTTTTTGTATTTAACTTTAGTATTGTTAAACATCGAGATATTCAATCAAAATTAAGTAACATTGTAAAATGGATTAACAAATGTAAACGTAGGCAAGGCTGTAGCCGGGGGGGGGGGGGGGTTAGGAGGTCAAAACCCCGCCGAAATCCCGAAATTTTGTAGTAAAAATTAATACTAGGTTTAAAAGTGCAAATTAAATTATAAAATAGACAACACACCAGAGGATCGAGCAACGTACTGTATTTTACATCATTGTGCACTGCATGCATACTGATATTTAGATTTGCTTGATTAAACTACAACGTACAATACACATGGATGCAGTAGGTTACAGCCTTACTCTCTTGTGAGCTTGATCGTATCTATTAAATAAGAAAACTATGAAGGTTCAACAAAAATACTTTACTCTAACAAAACACGCAATGCATTGTGTATAGAAAATTCTTCCAATACGGGGGTTGGCGTGCGAAGCACGCAATGTTCTATGTATTGATAATTCTTCCAATGTGGGGGTTGGCGTGCGAAGCACGCAATGCATAGTGTGTTGAAAACACTAACAATACGGGGGTTGGCGTGCAATGCACTGTGCGTCGGCCGCTTCTCATAGTGTTCAGCTCACGTGTGCAGCAGTGAACGTGTAAAAGGGTTTAAATACACATCTTGGCGAACTATACATTTCTCCCTTAAGTTTCCTAATATGTCCCTCCCATCTGAAATCGGAATTAATTGTTAAACCTAAATATTTTATTTGGTTTACTTTATCCAAAGCCAAGCGATTGCAACTATTAAAGTTTCCACAGTTAAACCTATGGTAAATTATATTTTCAACAAAATTGCATTCTTTCCGTAGCCCAAACACCATATATTTTGTTTTTCACTCAATACCAGAAATTTTTTATCAATCCATTACCTTATCCTGATTAGATCTTCTTGCATGTAACAATGAATTTGTTTTAAATGTACACTCGAAGAGCGGTATCATCAGCGATTCTGCCATTAAATTTAGCTTCACATAAATCATAAATATATACAAGAAACAGTATTGGACCCAGCACAGATCCCTGAGGGACTCCGATATCATCAAAGGAATTGGAGAGAGATAATAATTATTTTTAATTCATTTTTTGGGGGTTTTCAAAACAATTCCCATATTTTAAGGTCACGTAAAAAATGCAAAGCCTCCTAAATAATTTAAAGTTATTTCTGTTTTGTTATTATACATATAAATAACAGAAACACGAGATTTCGAATGCGCATGTCAATGATCTCGTGGCTTGCGATTTAAGCCGGCTGTGGCTCTGCTAACCAACCTACAAATACAGTGACTAGATAGAGACAGTGTGGCCAAGTGAGGTCTTCTTTCCTATTGGCCGACAGCCATGTTTGTCCTAAATTCTTATCTGTTTCTATTATATTTGTTAATTTTTTGCACGAAAAAAACAGAATAACTTTTTAAGAAGAAACCCAGTTTTTATTATTTAATTTCAATATAAATATCAAACTGTAACAATTAATTCGCTTCTTTTTCCCTTAAAAAAAAAAGAGGTAATTTCTTTTATAATTACAAAAGAGATACTAATCTTTACATTATAATTCTGAGCAGATGACATTACTTTTAGGAAAAACATGGCGGCCACTTTCATATGGCCACACTGTCTCTATCTAGTCACTGTAACCTAAAAACATCGTCTCGCTCACTCGTGTATTGGATGGTGGTTAGAGTAGTGGAACAGACGCTAAGACTTGCGATTTCAGTCCAGCATTCCGTTCCCCTGCTACTCGCTGCGCCAGTACGTTTCTTGACTGTACTCGCGCCAATTTCATTAAAAACATACTGTACACTCGGAGTTTTCCTCGAGGTGAAGAACAGCCTTAAAAGAAAAGTTTAACATCAGTCGGTGGTGTGAGTTTTGAGAAAAACACAAACTTTCCCACTGTATAACTAAATCCATGAAGATTCTTTTAATAAAAAACCAGATACAGTATTAATTATTCCGCTATTGTACTAACACTGGGACCAGTGTATGTAACCGTCAAAGGAATTTAAAATAAAACTCGTCCAGGGAATAATTTGTAAAACCAATGTTACAAATGAACACCGAATACAATTAGTTTTAAAAATGAATACACGTTCACTTTGCGTGTTCACGTTCCTGTGAGTAATTGGTTAATGTTGGTTTTACTTTGTCTCATTTTAAATCAAATCTGTTTCCAATTATTTCCCGATGGGTTGTCTAAGGGCGGGCCTATTGTTTTGCTTTGTGGTGATTGTTTCAAAATTAATATGGGGGTTTTAAGGCTGCGTAGCATTTATTACATTTAACTTACAATATTTAATACCACATCAAATGAATGAGCAACTCAAACAGTTTTGTTGGTACACCTGTGCGCATGCGTATGCAATAGAATAGAATAGAATATGGTTTTATTCTTTTTGTTTTGGTTTTACATTTTCTTACAATTTGGTTCAAAAGAATAATCCCTACATGGGCTTACGCCTGTGTGTAGGTAATGAGTTGAGTGCCCAAATGCAATGCGATCGAAACTATCATGCCAGACATGTAAATATATTTTATAGTCATAATTATTTTATAAAGACTTATTTATATTGTTGTTCTGGTGGTGGCAGTGTAGTAGTTATTGAGACTACTACACCAATAGACTATCACATACCACAAGAACACACACACAAGAACAAGATGAGAAGAGGAGAATAATGTTCCTCAATGTTTCCTCTGTCTTCCGTTGGAAAGCGCTAGTAGCAAAGATGGCGAGTTGTGATCAGAAAGCTTTTTGTTTTACAGTTTGCAAGGACTGAAACTGTAGTTACAGTGCAACGTGCGTTCCGTATTAAGGGTCGGCTCTAGCTGTCGGCCATGTTTGCTGACACTCCATAAGACCAATGTTAAATTAAAATCCAAATTTTTCCTTTATTTTTGATCGGATAGTTATGAACGATTTGTAATTTTAAAGCTATGGCCAATATGCATGCAAATGGCTTTTCCAAAACTAAGAAAAACATTTTGTTTAATATTAATATTTTTAATATTTTTTTACGTTGTAACTATTAATTATAGCGAAAAATTGCCAAGCCATTTGGATGAAGAATTTTGTCCCCAAGTGTTTGGTATTTTTTTAAAAACGCTATTTGAACAATTGCGGGTTTTAAATGGATTTAGGATGAGCAATGTCCGCGTAACCTACCTACGCTGGAGTCGCAGGTTGCTTTCTGTTTTACTAGAGCCGACCCTTAAATTAAAATGTATTTGTCCATGTGATAATAACATGCATTGATGGTTAGCTGTTAAATTTGTTTGCGAAAACTGCTTTCTTGGAACGAAGTTCCTTAACGCGGGTTGCGGTAGGATTTAACAAATACAAAATGTAATGCGTAACGAAAAAACTTTATCAAATTGGTTGCTACGGCAATCATGTAAATACATTCAAGAAACATGTGTTTTGGTTCATCAATTTAAATTAAGAGAGGATCGGTTCAGTCCGGCGTAGTTCAGATACTATCGTCATGCGATGAAATACATTCAATAAACGTAAAATGTTGTTTCATCAGTCTAAGCCTATCCTAAAATTATTGTGTGTATATTTAATTTATCTTTACCCGCCTTAACGGTAACATACATACAATAATTTTAGGTTAGGCCTAGAAAGTAATTTCAAGTCTAGGTCTTAAATGAATTTACATTTAACCGTGTTTACCATCTTAGCTTTGATGGTAATAATTCATTCTACTATACCATTAAAATTATTGAAACAGTAAATATTTGTATAAAAAACAGCAATTGAAAGGTTAAAAATATGTTGCCGTTAAGGCTGGTAAAATTGAAGAAAAGGCGTGATGAACTTTGTTCCTGACGGTGGTCCCACGACCGCACACATTTTTTACTCCAACGACTGGTCGATATGTTAAGAGGAGTCGACCACATATTGTCTGTTCTTTTTAAATTTAAATTTTCCCTTAAGCTTCCCATTTTGAAAGACCGGAGACAATACAATTCGAGCGAAGCGAACTTTTCACACCGGTTAAACACGACATTAAACCGGCTCAGAAAGTTTACTGGTAACCGTAAGACAGCGCCTAACCTTCGGCCATTATAGCAGACAGTTTGAACTTGTTAATTGTGCGTAGGACTTAAAGCCACTGCCGCCAACTTAGGTTGTATGACAACACGACTGAATGCTACCTGGAACCCTTGGGGGGCAATAAAAATATTTGCAGGGTACGACATTACGACGTTGCCGAATCTCATTAGCGACTCAGTCGTAAAGTCGTAGTCTGCGCGAGGTCCCAGCCCCTAATCCCTCCGCGTCTACCTGCGAGGCTGTCTTGAAGAAAACTTTATCCATACCAGAACTGAGTTCATAGCTAGACAATATTTACCCCTTTAAAGTCACTTCACATATTTTGCCGATAACAGTATGATTATAATATTTGTATAATTATAATATTTCGTCGTATTATCACTTTATATAATTAGAATAAAAAAAAAACTAGAGGACTTACCTAAACTGTTTAATCACAGTATGTTGCCGATAACAGTATGATTATAATATTTGTATAATTATAATATTTCGTCGTATTATCACTTTATATAATTAGAATTAAAAAAAAACTAAAGGACTTACCTAAACTGTTTAGTTACAGTATTTTGCATGAGAACATTGCATCTATTTTGCATGTATATGCATTGTAAATTTGCTGAGTACGCAGGGGTATGGGCTAAATATTATCACCACTGGCTGTCAAACCCTCATCAAGATTTACCCCGGTCAAGCCGTGCAGACTACGACAACAAGACTGAGCCCACTCGCAGCTGCACCACAGTCGTGTTGTCGTAGCCCTGCAAACCAGGTAAACCGATGACCCTTGGCAGTTTTATTGCACAGTCGTGTTGTCGCTTTACCGCCAACTTAAAGGGAGAAATTATCCCGTAATTACCGCGCGACTTTAAGCAGTGTCGCCAACTTTGCCTTTGTTCATAACCAGGTAATTTACGGCCTCTGGACTGGAATTGCATTTATTTTATAAAGCAATCGCTTCACGTGTAGGCATTACGAAGTTTATAAACTTCAACTTGTCCCGTTCATGTTGAAGTAGTTAGCTTGAGTTTTGACGAGGTTTCATAGTCAATGGATTTGAGAAGCATTTGCTTAACTTTGAGAGTGTTAACGTTTACACGTCATTGATTAAGGGATCGAACAAACAAATATACCATGACAGTAGAATCCAGTACTGTATTGAATGTTGGGGTGGTATTTACTTTGAAAATACAAGGCCAATAATGCTTTAACAGAAACATCTCATAAGATGCTTATTCAGGGTGCCTTTGTTTCTTGATTTTTTCTCGACTTATCAGTGTGCGTTCCAACTACATACAGGGTATGAAATGAATATCGGAGTTTTAAGGCCTTGTCGTGTTTATTTAACTTACAATTATAAACAATACATCAAACGAGAGAGCAGCTCAAACAGTTTTGTTGGTTACATTATACGCACGCACGCACACCGATTCCTCTGTCTTCCGCTAGAAAGCGCTAGTATAGAGACCGGCGCGAATGCTGGCATCTGAGCAAACCGCTACTAACCCGACTAAAAACATCAGTACCCGGTACATCTCAGTTTAACACTGCTAAGAACGCACATGTGAGCTTGACACTGAATACTATGAGAAGCGGCCGACGCACAGTGCAAGCATGCTTCACACGCCAAACCCCATATTGAGAGTACTTTCAATACACAATGCAATGAGTGTTTCGCACGCCAACCACCGTATTTGGAGTGTTTTCAATACACAGTGCATAGCGTGCTTCGCACGCTAACCCCCGTAATGGGAGTATTTTCAATGCACAGCGCATTTCGTGCTTTAAAATATTATTGATTATTAAGTAGAAAGGTTCAAAAATAAAAAATAAAGTAATTTCTACTCATTTAGGTTATAAATATAAAAAATTAAAGGTCAGCGCTCTTAGGATAGGAAATACGAAATTTGCGTAGCAGTGAACGTGTTAAGAGAGAGGTAAACATCCACTAGTTCGTTTGAAGGATGATTCACATTAGGAAGCAGTTTGGGAAAATGTGTTTTTTCTCCACTTACGTCTTTTCCGCACACTCCCGGCCCATCGCTCTAGGGCGAGGCCAAGTGCCTGGATTCACGCCGATATCTGTAGCAAAGATGACGACTAGTGAACAGAAAGCTTTTTGTGTTTTACAGTTTGCAAGGACTGAATCTGTGGTTACAACGCAACGTGCGTTCCCTATTAAGCCCAAATGTAATCCTATAACTTCAGCAGATGCTATCAACAGTTTGAGGACACCGGCTGTCTTTAAACAAAGGGTAGAGTACGGGACGACCAAGAACGTGCTGAACGAGTCTTCCAAGCGTTGCCCTAAGAAATCAGCTCGGAAGACTAGTCGTGAATTAGACTCCAGCGACGTCTGTGTGGAGAGTTTTAAGGAGACGCTTACAACTACGTCCTTATAGTTTGCAGTTGTTACAAGCTCTAAAGTCTACAGACTGCTGTTTACGTGCCAACTTTGCCACGATATGTTGCTGTATGACGATGAAGATTTTCTATACAGTGTCGTCTTCAGTGAGGAATCGACCTTTCACCTAAACAGATACGTGAACACTCATAACGTGAGCATCTGGGGGGTCAGCAAATGAACACGAGATGGTACAGTAGAAACGAGACTCCCATAAATTGAATGTATTTTAGACCATTTAAATAGGCGGAAAATTTATGGGACTTTCTTTTATAGAGTGCGAACACGTATACACACATATATACAGGGTGATTCAGAACTATGCGGCAATCTCTCGGTAGCTCATTCTATAGCTAAAAATAAGAAAAAAAAGTACATATAAACATAGGCCCGAAAACGCTTTGTTTTCCAGATATCCGCCATTTTGTTTTTTGTACAAAATAATTCATATCTAGAGAAACGTTTGACTGATTGACTTCAAACTTGGCATGAAGTTTAACCTAACAACTTATCATTTATCTCAAGAAAAACAATCGATTCTAGTAAGTCATGCGTTTCAAAATGGCACCTGTTTGAAAATTTCAAACCTATTTACTCAAAAACCATACAGTTTAACAAAAAAATTTACATTTTTTTGATTCCCGATCGGATGGTCTCACGGTCAAAACAATCGGATTAATAGCTAAGTTAAAGATAATAACAGCCAATGTACAAACAATATTGTTATGTTTACAGTGTTGGTATATGATGCCGGGTTGAACAAACCAATTATTACACATAACCTAACTATAATCCTTTATCCGATTGTTTTGACTGCGAGACCATCCGATAGGGAATCAAAAAGGTTTTTTAGTAAATTAGGTTTGACATTTTCAAACAGGTGCCATTTTAAAAAGCACGATTGAATAGAATCGATTATTTTTCCTGAGGTAGATCATTGTCGTGCCAAGTTTCAACTCAATCAGTCAAACATTTCTCTAGATCTATATATTAATAGGCAAGCACAAAACTTGTCGTCCTTTTTTCTCAGCTTGTGTGCATCGTAGGAGAAATTCGCGCATACCGTTAGAAAGGTAGTGTCCTGTAGATGAGCAGAATCCCATTATAATTTACATCGGTCCTCAGGGATACGCCCCAGTCGCCCTCAAAGTTTCAATGTTAATCTTATGGAAGGTCAATCTTAAGGAAGAAGAAGAAAGATTTCTTTTGATTTTATCAGGGTCACAAAAAACAGCTGTTCGTATGAAAAGCTTAAAACAGCTGATTTTGATCAACAACTGATTTGGATCAAAAACTGAATACAATTTTAGGTTAGGTAAATCAAGCAATAGCAATAGCAATCAAGCAATGAGCAGACTCCCATTAAAATTTTAATTCAAACATCGGTTGTTACATATCTATTTACTTACATACATGCTGTTCAAAATATTGTTTATATAAATTGTTTATATAAATTGTTGACATAAACACCATTTGCAATTGAATAACTTAAGTCAAAAGAATGAAATTTGATAACTACCCTTAAAATTAAATAAAGCAATAGCGAAGCATTGCCGGGTCCACTAGTACGAATTATTTTGTACAAAAAATAAAATGGCGGATATCTGGAAACGAAGCGATTTCGGGTTCATATTTATAGGAACTTTTTTTAATTTTTAGCTATAGAATGACCTGCCGCGATATTGCCGCACATTTCTGAATCAAACTGTATATAAGATTTTTTTTAATGACACCAAAAACGTGTTCATAGGACCATGATCGGTGCTCATTTACTACTCCTGAGATTAGGTCTCACTGCATAACTCATCTTTCCTACCAAAATTTGCAAAAAATATTGTTTTATAAAAATGTGTACTTTTTATATTGCGTCTTGACAGAACATGTGATTACAAACTTATTTGGTTAGTAGGCCGACGTTGTAACAGCCACTACTCACTCTATGACATTCTGCGGTTACACATTACTGTACCCGATAGAGCAACGTAACGTTATACAATAACCTCACGTCCAATCCGGTTATACTTGACGTCCAATGCTGACCGAGTAATGCTTCTGACAGTATTGCTCCTGTGGTATTTACACTGCATTTCAAATTACTCGGAGAAACTAAATTTACAAGCGCATTTCCAAAGGAAAGATGAGATATTGCAGTAAAACCTAAGGTCCGCAGTGGACAATGAGCACCGATCCTGGTCCCCAGAACACGTTTTAGGGTGTTATTAAAATGAATATATAGCCTATATATATATACATGTATAGGATAGATGAAAAGTCTGAGAACGGCTTAATATTTCGTATATAGGGTAATTTGAAAGTAGATGTGATTGAGGAACCTAGTCTATGTAAAAATACTATTAAGACGTAAAAAATTTTATCCGCCAATTTTAATGTAACTTTTTTAACTTCCCGCTAAGAAAATTGAAAATTTTCTAAAATAGGGAAGTTATTGGTTTCACCCCGTTTTTCGAAAATCGAGTATTCATCAGATCTCGACGTTTTGAGGTCCTAGGAATCTTACCTGACCACTCCCGAGAGGGTGTCATCCTGTCTGTATGTATGTGTGTGTGTATGTAAGTATGTGACCCGCTTATAACTTTTGAACGGCTTAACCGATTGGATCCTACCAAACGGCGTTCTAAAGAGTTCCATCAAACTTAGATTTTCTGAAAATATCAACTAATTCGAACCGGTAGGTTCTGAGAAATTTCGAAAAAAACTAAGAAATAAAAAATTTTCAAATCAGGTTTTTTTGGAATAACTTTTAAACGGCTTTACCGATCAATTCCAAAATCTAATCAGCTTTTAACCTTGAAAAGCGACGTCGATCGCTACCAGTCCGGTCAAAATCGGTTAATTCGTTCGTGAGATATCGTGAACGAAAGAAAATAAAAAAAAGTGTTTTTTCTCAATTTCTCCGAAATCTTTCATCAGAAAAATTTTTGTTGTCGATTCTTTCAATGGACTCGAAAAACTGCATCGATTGCCGGAAATCGCATAAAAATCGGTTGAATCATTCGCGAGATATCGTTGAACGAAAGAAAATAAAAAAGTGTTTTTCCTCAATTTCTCCAAAGATTTTCGTCTGAAAAATTTTTGTTGTTGATTCTTTCAATGGACTTAAAAAACTGCATCGATTCCCGCAAATCGCATAAAAATCGGTTGATTCATTCAAAAGTTATGGCAGTTCAAAATTTCCAAAAATAGTGTTTGTTGTAATTAAACTTAGCGGGAAGTTACATGGATGGCCTTTAGGGTCAACCGTTTTCCAAATTTTTTAAATAGGAAAGTGGTCATGTGATACATCATTTCAATGTAGAATTTTAAGACAAAGTCAATGGTGAAACCCTCGCATCCATATCTCAAACTGTTCTGAAGATATTTGCATTTATTTACATTGAATCATATCATTTAACGTATAAATTAAATAAAGTACAACTTCTTATCTATCAAATTTTAATCTATACTAATATTATAAATAGGTAAAATTTGTTTGTTTGTATGTAGGGGGCAATCTCTGGAACTACCGAACCGTTTGGAAAATAGTTTTACTAATAAAAAGCTACACTATCCCTGAGTAACGTAGGCAATAATTAATTTTGATAAAAACATTTCTTAATTTCAATATTTTTTGTAAATTTAGTCGGAAAAAAGTCTTAGGTTAGGCCTAGGTCCAGGTCATTCATTACTATAGCAACCAATGGAATTAAATAACAGATAAAACAGCTGTTTGCTCCAATATTTCCATAAATGGCCGAGTTCAAATTGTGAAGCAACTATTTGTATTTCTAACTTTTAGGTTTTTATCAAAGTGTAGACCTGAGCCTTGCTGGTTCTTTTAACCTTTATTATAATTACTGTTATAAAATATACGAAATCATTTGATTTGAACATTTAAGGGCACTCCAATTGGGAAAAAAAATTGTTGATCGATTTTTAGTTTTTTATGATTTATTATTCTCCTGTTCTTCCTCTTTCCAAAAATATACAACATGATATGGTTATAATTATCTTTATGTCCGAAAAAAATTAATAATGTAAGCGTTACGATGGAAATAAATGGCTTTAGAGGCCACATGAATTCGCTGTACTACAAACACTTTTATAGTGCTCATTATTGTACAGCGATTTATTTTAAAGAACTTTGGTGAAGAGGAAGCTGGAAGACATATATGCTGCTGAAGAAGACCCAGACAACCCCACATACAGTCCAGGAGGTCATTAGCAACAGGTAGGCTACTTATGAAACTTTGTAATTTTGGCTTTTACTTTTTGCTCGTTTCCCGAAAATCACGTTTTTGTTATTTATAATACACATTTCTGGAAAACTATCTAACATATATTTACCAAGTTAAATCTCCATAAGAAAAGTATATTTTCCATTTTGACCCATTTAATGTAAATATTTTCAAAATACAAATAAAACCTGCTAATATAGGACCAAAAACGTTTGTTTTGGTAAAACCCGCATGCAAATCGGCACAGTAGAAGTCTCAGACGAACTGTCCAAATGTGTTTTCCTTATGGTTTTAAATATATAGATCTTAGGTGTTATCTAAAAAAAAATAAATATAGGAGATTATTCCGCATATTTGTTTTGTTTTTTCAGACAACTTTTGAAGCTCCCAAAATCGATCAAAACGTAAAATACCATAAAATTACAAAAATCAAATCAAGCGAAGCGATTTCGTCCGCTGCGAGCGAAGCGAAGCAGTACACAATCAAGGCCACAAGATCGAGCCAGCGCTGGAGTTGCTAACAAATTCTACTGATATATTTCTTACACGTAGGCAGCTATTCAGCGCCGTCGTGAGTAGAACAGCTTCCAAAATAGTTGGTTGAAACCCTAAAATATGTTAACTAAAATCTGGAAATTCCCGCAACTCACGTCAGTGGTTCGGCTGCGTGATTTTGTAAAGTTTGCGGTTTTCGAGACATTTTACATTAAAACATTTTAAACGGCCGCCATTTTGAAAATGTATGAAAAAGTTTTGGTTCTTTGTACATGGGTATAAAAGAAGTCGTAGGCCTACGTATGAATTATGTATCCAATATATTTGCGTTCAATATATTTCCTAACTTCAAAGATATAAGTATTTTGTAAAACAAAAACGGTGGATAACTGGATAACTTTCGCCTTTATTTTCACTCGTAGAACACGCCCTGAAAGTTTTTCCGATTCTTCCAGAATCAAACTCTATAACGGAGACAATTAATTGTCTGAAGATGAAGATTTCTTGACCGTCGTTGTTGAAACGCCTCTGACATTACCGTGTAGAGAGCACCCGCACCGTCATAACTAACTGCTTTTAAGGCTCGGCTCCCTGAATTCAAAACGGCGAAGTTGGCAACCAATTTCAGTGTTAAAATAATTCGACCACGCAGCTGGACCGCTGACGTGAGTTGAGCAAAATTTCCAAAATTAAGTTTATATGCCTATGTTTTAGGGTTTCAACCAACAATTTGGGAAATAGGTCTA
>JAGFPH010004661.1:7177-17307 GCA_018207615.1 Philaenus spumarius | reverse complement strand
AGCCGCGGCTATCGCATTGCTATGCACGTTTGCACCTCATAATCCAGCCGCGGCTATCGCACTGCTATGCACGTTTGCACCTAAGCCTCCAGCCGCGGCTATCGCATTGCTATGCACGTTTGCACCTCATAATCCAGCCGCGGCTATCGCACTGCTATGCACGTTTGCACGTTGACCTTTCAGTAGTGTAAAAGAACAAAATAATCTCATATATTCATTTTTTTTAGGTAACACAAATCATTCTAGCACAAAAGTCTCAAACAATTAGTTTCTTCCAGTCAAAAAAACGTCCTTCCTGTGTGATTCGACTGGGAAATTTGAGTTTGCTTTGTTTTCTCTCTATTAAAGGGGAAACATAGAGTATCCCCTTGATTATTTGTAAAAATTAATTTATATATGTTTGTTGAAAAGAAACAATACAAATTAATTAATCTTCGTACTACGTATAATTTTCCAACCCTTCCCCGCAGGTACATGGGGGTTATATGGTATGGTAGCCCTCCATCCCCATCCACGAAGAAAGTTTCAGTTTGAAAATGCAGGTGTGGCCGATACTGGCCAGAAAGTTCTAGAAGCCTCTAGAAAGTTTTTGAATCTTCCAGAAGATATTAGGAAGTTTTAAAAGCTTTCAGAAAGTTTTAGAAACTTCCAGAAGGTTCGAGAAAGTGCTTCCAGAAGGTTCGAGAAAGTGCTTCCAGAAAGTTTCATAACTTAAAGTAAGTTCTAGAAGCCTACAGAATTGTTTTAGAATTTTCCAGAAGGTTCGAGAAAGTTCTAGAAGCCTACAGAATTGTTCTAGAATCTTCCAGAAAGTTCGAGAAAGTTCTAAAAGCCTACATAAGGTTCGAAAAAGGTTTAGAATCTTCTAGAAGGTCTGAGAAGAGAAAGTTCTAGAAGCCTACAGAATTGTTCTAAAATCTTACAGAAGTTTGGAGAAAGTTCTAGAATCTTCTAGAAGGTTCGATAAATTCTAAAATCTCCCAGAAGGTTCGAGAAATATTTAGATGCTTAGAAATGGTTCGAGAAAGTTCTAGAATCATCCAGGAGGTTCGAGAAAGTTCCAGAATCTTCCAGAAGGTTTGAGGAAGTTTCAGAATCTTCCATAAGGTTTGAAGAAGTTCCAGAATCTTCCAGAAGGTTTGAGGAAGATTCAGAATCTTCCAGAAGGTTTGAGGAAGTTCCAGAATCTTTCAGAAGGTTCGAGAAAGTTCTAGAACCTTCCGGAATGTCAGAAAAGTTCTAGAATCTTTCAGGAGGTTCGATAAAGTTCCAGAATCTTCCAGAAGGTTTAAGGAAGTTCCAGAATCTTCCAGAAGGTTCAAAAAAGTTTTAGAATCATCCAAAAGGAACCAGAAAGTTTTAGGATCATCCAGAAGGTTTGAGAAAGACCTAGAATATTCCAGAAAGTTCTAGAACCTTCCAGATGGTCAGAAAAAGTTCTATAATCTTCCAGGAAGTTCGAGAAAGTTCCAGAATCTTCCAGAAGGTTTGAGGAAGTTACAGAATTTTCCAGAAGGTTCGAGAAATTTCTAGGATCTTCTAGAAGGTACGAGAAGGTTTTAGAATCTTCCAGAAGATTCGAGAAAGATCTAGAATCTTCCAGAAGGTTCGAGAAAGTTTTAGAATCATCCAAAAGGAACGAGAAAGTTTTAGGATCATCCAGAAGGTTTGAGAAAGACCTAGAATATTCCAGAAAGTTCGAGGCCCTTCCCGATGGTTGGAGGAAGTTCTAGAATCTTCCGGAGAGTTCTAGAATGTTCCAGATGGTTCTGGACTATCGAAGGGACTTCCTGTTCCGAAACATTCGTGGAGTGATGAACGGCCTGTGATGAAAGGGTACCTAAATCTTGGCACATATTACTTCTGAGTTATATATAGGAGCGAAAAGCAAGTGCATTTATTTGAATTATTTGCGTCTAAGGTGTAGAATATCGTTCGTACAAAACATGTTAGATAAAATGTACTCATTGACTTGAAATACGCCTCAAACTGGCGTAAATCATGGGTTTTAAGCTTGCACAGCTCATCATGTATGTAAGTCTAAATGGAAAACATAGATTGATATGTAAGAAACTCACTACACTTTTCTGAACCATTGTACTATCAATATTTAACCCATTTTTCTTTCAAACATATCCGACGGTATCACTGCCAGTTTGATTTGTCTGCGAGGCCAAAATATACCTTAAACTACCGCATCTCTACTATTACCTAATACTCTGTCCACCCCTTCTTGGAACGAGTTTAAAAGTTCAACGGAAACCCATCAAGTGTAATCAGTTTGCGCGCATGCGCAGTAAGCACACCTGCGAGCGCTGGATTACGATCAGTCAATACGTATTACAACAGGCTGTTGATAGAAACCGTTGGACCTTATGGAGACATCCAGTGGGATTATGGGGATATTACGTAATGTTATATTGGCAGACATGATGTGGTAGCAGGTGTGTTTAGCTAAAGCCGGGAATGGGTGTATTAAGATAAACACATTGCACGACAGACTTTGCGTCTCGATAAAGCAACGCAAAAACACAGTCCCTTTAGTGTTTAATCTAACTGTATATTTATGTACGCGATTACTTTGTCATGATTAAGTTACAATCGATATCATTCCCATTTCTCTAATTTTCAGGGTCGAAGGCTTTGAAAGGTTTTTTTTAGTAATGCTTTTTTCCCATTCACCTTTAGTTGGACAGCAATTTATTATTAATCACAGACGTGCGGCCATTTAGTAAATAACTGGTTACGAACTAAACAAGGTGTATACTTGACTCTGCCAATATGGGTTATTTAGTTTAGATAAATTGACTGACTAACTACCATTAACAATTGATTAACCAGCTTTAACAATTGATTAAATTTCATTAACAAAATTATTAACTACCTTTAACAGTTGATTAATTTTCATTAACAAATTGATTGATTAGCTTTAAAATTGATTAACTAGCTTTAACAATGTATTAACTACCATTAACAATTGATTAACCAGCTTGAAAAATTGATTAAATTTCATTAACAAAAATATTAATTGCCTCTAACAGTGGATTAACTTTCATTATTAACAAACTGATTGATTAGCTTTAAAATTGATTAACTAGCTTTAAAAATTGATTAACTACCTTTAACAATTGATTGACAAATTGATATTAGTTAGCTTTAAAAATGTATTAATTAGCATTTAAAATTGAAAAAGTACCTTTTGATACCTTAAGTTAATTGATTAACTTTTATTTAAAAAATGATTAATTAGATTTAAAAACGTAAATTAGCTATAAAATTTATTAACTAGCTTTAATAATTGCTAAACTAGCTTAACAAATTGTAATACTAGCTTTAACAATTGATTAACTTCCATTAACAAATTGAATAATTAGCTTAAAAAATTAATAAACTAGCTTTAAGGGGGGTCGGTACAGCCTATCCTTTCAATGTTAATTTGTGAAACTTTGTGTACCTTTTTCTCAGGATCCTTTAGGCCTATCTTGATTAAACTTTAGGACAATATTATATCAACCTTACTTAGCAATTTAAGCGCAAAAAAGTTTCTAATTATGTTCTTAAAATATTTTTTAAAATTAAATTTTAAATTTAAATTTTTCGACAAAATAATATTTTTTTTAAAACAAAAATTACATATATTTTGTTTAATGTCTTGTGCTCAAAATGTGTGTACTGGTGTAAAGTACAGCTGTAATATTTTTCATCTTATTCTGATGAGTGGTTCCAGAGAAAAAGGCACATATCTGGAAGAAAGTTAAATTTCGGGAAATCACAGATAAAGACCATGCACATATACATGAGAGTTCACTAACCTGTAACATAATGGCAGATTAACCCTTTGCGGTCGCAAGTCGAGTATACATCATTATTTATTACATTATTTTTTATTTCAGTTATTTTTGTATCAAATTTCTTGAACCAAGTCCACTTTAGCTAGTTTTCAGCTACAGAGGTTTAAAGTTAAAGCTTGCTAAGTAATTATTATAAACGTCTCACACATACAATTCATACAGATTCAAACTTAAGAACAACCAAGCAAACTTCCTATAACCACTCCTAGATGGCGCTGATGGAGGTACATTTTTGTTATAACCGCTCCTAGATGGTGCTGATAAAACTATCTTTTACTTTACACGGAATATTTGTACCGATAGTAGAGTAACAGAAGTTTTGTTAATTTGTCAGTTTTCTTTCATGAAGCCGTAGTCTAGAGGATAACGTAGCGTCTTTCTGATCAGAAGATGGTGAGTTCAAATCTAGGCTAGGGAGACCAGATATCTAATCATATCTGTGGTTTGAAGGTAGGAGGGCGGAAGTAAAGCAAACGGTGGTTGGCTTGCTTTCAAGCTGACGAGATATGACTAGATATCTGGTCTCCAGCTTTTGCTGTTTTGCATAATTTTACTAAAGTAATTATGTATGTATATAATATACATTTACTAAAAAAAAACAGAAAAACGACATTTTATGTCACAAAACATATTATAGCTGCAGCAAAAGAATGGAATAAAATAATAATAACATTTCTTCCAGAAATAAATAAAACTCGCAAAAATTTCAAATTATAGGAAGGAATTTTAATAAAAAAATTAAATAGGTACATTAATTTTTCAAAACTAAATGAAAATAGTTCCCGACATCGGATTTTAATAATTTTTCCGTGAAACTTTTCAGAAAATATCATAGATTAATAAAATATGAAAAAACAAAAATTAAAAATTTTTCACATTTTGCCGTACTGACAAATTGACAAGTTGAATAACTATCTATATCAAAATGATAAAATAGATTTAACAATTTATTATCTACCGTTAGCAATTGATTAAATAGCTTTAACAATTGATTAAATTTCATTAACAAAAATATTAACTACCTCTAACAGTTGATTAACTTTCATTAACAAATTCCTTGATTAGCTTTAAAATTGATTAACCAGCTTTAACAATTGATTAACTACCTTTAACAATTGATTAACTTTTATTGATTAATTAGATTTAAAAATGTAAATTATCTTTAAAATGTATTAACTAGCTTTAATAATTGATAAACTAGCTTAACAAATTCGAATACTAGCTTTAACAATTGATTGACTTCCATTAAGAAATCGATTAACTTCCTTCAACAATTGACTATCGTTCATTAACAGATTGCTTAATTAGCTTAAAAAATTAATAAACTAGCTTCAACAAATTGACTAAATATCTTCAATAAATTGATTAACTATCTATATCAACATGATTACAGACCTTTAACAAACTGAACGACTTTCATTGACTAAATAAATTTACTAATCATCTTTAACAAATTGATTAATTAGCTTTAACAAATGTATTAACTAGTTTTAACAAATTAACAATCTTAACAAAACTTTTGATTTGACCCACAATGATTGACACATCAATCGCTGTAACGAATTATTGACCCAAAAATTAATTAAACTGCTGTACAAAATCGATTATCTACTTTTATCATATTTACTGACTAGCTTCAACAAACGAATATCTTGGTAATTGATTGTTTAGCTTTAACCAATTAATTTTTAATACATAAATTGAATAGCATTAACACGATATTTATTACCATATTTATTGACAACTAGCTCTAACCAATTGATTGTATTTTTTGATTAAAAAAATATATATTGTTTTGCAAAATACTAACTTGAAAACTGATTGCTTAGCTATAAACAATTCATTTGCTTTAATAAAATGAATGAATAGCGTTAACACAAGATTTACCTACATATTCATTATCTAGCTATAAGAAATTAATTAGAGAATTGATTTACTAATCTCTCCCCAAATTTTTAACGTTCCGAATTACAAAACACAGCAAAGCAAGATATACTGCGGCGTAGAGGCTATTGTGTTGTAAAATGGAACTTAAAAAAAAAAATGCTAAACGACTTTGCCCAAACAAGCGGCGGGGGGGGGGGGGGGGGGGTGAATTTTGCTGTAACGAGTCGGGGCTGTTATCATTTATTCTTCGTCGTTAAGCCCTTTGTGTCTGTTACCGTAGACTGTCTCTTTCAGACGGTATTTCAGTTTATCTCGCGAACGTGCCTTTGTGGAAACAATTATATTTTTGTAGAAGTCAAGCGCCGAATGTCGTCTCATTGCATATGTAGACGAGGTCCCTCGTAAAGCACTGTGCCCGCTATTACATACGAGCAAACGTTAATTACATACACACCCTTCCAAAACTACCCGAATTAATCGCGGCAATAAACTAAATCCATTAATCTATATATATAAAAGAGAAATACCACTCACTCACTCATCACGATTTCTCAAAAACTACCGAATGGATTGAAATGAAATTTTGGTATGTAGCTTCCTCTAGGGCCATAGGTGCTTACTAAGAAAGGGTTTGAAAAAATTCAAAATTTTAGGGGGGTTTGGGGGGATCAAAGTTATTAAAAAACGATTTCTTCAAAACTGCCTAACGGATTGGAATGAAATTTGGTATGTAGCTTCCTATAGGGCCATAGGTGATCACTGAGAAAGGGTATGAAAAATTTCGAAATTTTAGGAGAGGTTTGGGGGGATCAAAGTTACTAAAATCATAATTTCAGATCTTTTATTATTATGACAATAGTGCTTTTATTATTTAAGATCTATATATATATAAAAGCCAAATACCACTCACTGACTGAACACTTAAAAAGAATATAATTACGTTAAAAAGACTGAAAATACCAACCACCACGGGCAACGCCGTACGGGTCAGCTAGTGTAGGTATAACCGTAAAAGATTACTATTAATCTATACTAATACTATAAAGAAGTAAAGTAGAGTTGTTTGTTTGCATGTAGGGGGTAGTCTCTGGAACTACTGAACCGATTGAAAAAATAGTTTTACTAATAAAGAGCTACACTATCCCTGAATAACATAGGCTATAATTCATTTTGATAAAAACATTTTTATTTCAATGTTTGTAAATTTAGTCCGAAAATTCTTATTTTAGGCCTAGACTGATGAACCAACACATGTATTTACATTTATTACCATAGCAAACAATTTAATAAAATAATTGATAAAACAGCTGTTTGCTCCAATATTTAGATTAACAGCTGATTTCAAACTTTAAAGCAATTATTTGTATTTCTAACTTTTAGGTTAGGTTTTTATTAAAGGGTAGACCTGAACCTTGCTGGTTTTTTAACCTTAATTATGACTGCTGTTATAAAATATACGAAATAATTTGATTTGAACATTTAACATTATTTACCATCTTAGCTTTGGGGTTATTACTAATCCCTGCACCTTTTATTATAAAGAAAACATAACACGATTACGTGTATAGAAGGTACCGACGAGGTTGGCGTGCGGAGCACGCAAATGGTTCCCTTAGAATATAATATAATGAATCTATTTCTTGCCTCACATTAAGACAGTCAATAGTTGACCGCTGTTTCGCCTATTTGTCAAGCATCATCAGAACTTACAAATTACACACTCCACCGATTAAAAACATAGTTTATACTAATATTATCAAAAAAGCGTTATCGAATTGGTTGCTATTGCAATGAATGTAAATACAAGAAAAATGTGTTTTAGTTCATCAATTTAAATTAAGAGACGATCGGTTCCGTCCGGCGTAGTTCACATATTATCGTCAAGCGCCGAAATACTTTCAATAAACATAAAATGTTGGTTCATCAGCCTAGGCCTAACCTAAAATTATTGTGTGTATATTTAATTTATTCATTTTATTATATAGGCCTACGATACGATTCTGATAGCCCGCTTAGGGTTTCTGCGACACCCCGTATATTTCACTAAACTTTCATTTATTACCTTTTCCTACTGGCGCGCCGTTATCAGTGGCGAACGAATCCACAGCGAACACAATAACTTTTCCAATATCGATAAGACAAGGGAACGAGGAAAATTAACTTATCCCCAGCCCAGTCTTCCCTCGGGGATATCTTGTTTGGAAAATTTCTATCTACTTTTTTCATTCGATTTGACCGAAGTCAATAAACTATTCCAACTTAATATAACAAGTTTTTAGTTTCACATCGATTGAATCGCACTCTGTAAACTTGCTCGTGCGATCTTTTTTTATACTTTTGTAAGGATCGTTTAACGTAAGCGAATTTTAATTAAGCCATTAGCGGTTAACCTTTAAACGTATTAAAGAACGTAGATCGCATTTATGACAAGAGGGCGGAAGTAAAGCAAACGGTGGTTGACTTCCTTTAAGTTGCCAAGATACGACTGGTTATCTTTTCTTAGGCATTCAACATTTTACTACAGGATTTAAGCGAAATCCCTTTGGACGTACAGGGCTCGTCATAGAACAGTTGGAACAGAAACACATTGCCGAGTTGGTGTATTAACTGACGGTGCGTTGACGCATGCGCGAATATTTAACCGTAAAGGTTAATAGTTAAGCAGGGAACCCACTATGCAGTCACCTTCATTCGCCGCCTTCACCGTATTTTTTCCGGCGATAACCCACTTGCCCGTCACAGCTCCGTAAGAAACCGGAGCCAACCAGAAGAAATACAGCAGTTGCGACGGAGATTTCGTCAGACGATGAGAAATGACGGACCGGCAAGAATGCCCCAATGGTGACTGACGGAGACGGTAAGGCCCTGCGACGGACGGATATAGTGGGTTGCAGTTTATTAAAAACAATGCAAAGCAATGTTGCCGGTACTCAACGGTGATGATCGGTGCCGGACGGTGCCTTACGGTGACGGCATAGTGGGTTCCCTGCTTTACTGTTCTATACTGTTGCTATACTGTGGATGGGCAAAATGATTCTGTTGATTGAATCGAATGATTTGAATCAACTCAATTAAAAGAACCGAATAGTTAATCTATTCATTTGACTCGCTGAAGTCAATATTTGAATTATCGAATGCATATAAAATAAACGGTACCAGGTACTGGCACATACTTTCTCACAAACATATTTAAATTACTAATCAGATTCACTGTGACTTCATAATTGTAGGAGGGGTAGGAGAGGTGATATTAACGTAGGAGATTAACCAATAAATATTATTATTATTAGCTAGAGAGAAAACTATTCGATCGATTTCGAACAAATTTTGCACCAAACACGTCAATTAGACCTGTATGGATGCACGAAAACAGATTTTGAAAAACAACCCCCATTTTGACCAAAAAACCCAAGGAAATGTCATTATTATTACTAGCTAAAGCAGGATTTTTAGAAAGATACGGTTTTTTGCATATGGTAGGGCACATTAAGGGCTACAAATAAGCTACATTATATCAAAATCCTTAGAGCCGTTTCCTTATAAACAAATAATAACTGATTTTTTGGCCAAAAAGGGGGTTGTTTTTCAAAAAAAAATTTAACCCTTTTTCGTGTATCTATACAGGCCTAATTGACATGTTTGGTGCACATTTGTTCAAAATCTATCGAATAGTTTTCCCTCTAGCTTTGTATACATACAGACATTTTGTAAAAAAGACTTTTTTGGATTCTGGGGGTTCCCAAAACGGATATTTCCACAAAAATCTCAACATAGATTTTTTTGCGATCACTATACTTTCTCTATACTATAGTATAGTGAGAAAGTAAAATGTGAATTGTTAGAAACTAAGGTTTCCAGCTTCCTTTTACTTTGAGTAATTGTCTAAAAATACAACATTTAAAACTGTTACAGTTTTAGTACTTTTCATTTGCAAAAGAGTTATATTAACTTTTAACTCGAATAAAAGAACCGAATAAATTAATCGATTCATTTCGTTCATTTGATTCGTTGAATGCTTACTGTACTAGTGATGGGCAAAACAAATCTGTTCATTTAATTGAATCATTTGAATCATCTCAATTAAAAGAACCGAAAAAATTTATCGATCCATTTCGTTCATATGATTCGTTGAAGTCGTCATTTGAATAGTCGAATGCTTACTGAACTAGTGATGGGCAAAACGTTTCTGTTCTTTGAACTGCATCATTTGAATCAACTCAATTAAAAGAACCAAATAATGAATCGATTCATTTCGTTCATAACATTCACTGAAGTCACCATTTGAATCGTGGAATGATTACTATACTAGTGGTGGACAAAACAAATCTGTTCATTTAATTAAATAATTTGAATCAACTCAATTAAAAGAACCGAATAATGAATCGATTCATT
>JAGFPH010004660.1:93524-114224 GCA_018207615.1 Philaenus spumarius | reverse complement strand
CCATTATAGTAATGTTCATGCACAATTTAAAACTGTAGCTCCAATAGTTTGGTCTGTGTGTATTTACACAGCATTGCAACTTAAAAAGCCAGTGGAGCAAAGAACTGTGGTCCGAGGGCAAAATCATTTGTTAGTGGATGCTTACATCATAACTGTAATGTACATGAAAAATTTCAAGTTTGAATCTTTAGTAGGTTTGACTGTGAATATATTATAACATTTGCAACTTAAAAGCCAGTGGGGCGAAGCGCTACGGTCCGAGGGCAAAATCCTTTCCTTTTCAGCGTCTAAGATCTTAAAGGAAGCTGTGTACAAATTTTCATTGCAATCCGTTCTGTGGTTCCTGAGATTTTGTCTTTGTATCTTGGAAAAGTATCTTACAGCTCCCCCCTTACTTTTTTTACTATAGCAAATAGTTTAATCCGGCATACGGCAAGGTACTTTACTGACCAAGGCTATTTTTTGCTCAGTTATGAACATTTCAAAATCTGTCACGGGGGGGAAGGGGAGGGACCTGCCCCCAAAAAAGTTAGAAAAAACCTTTAAACACTTAAAGTACATTGCCATATGCCGGATCAAAGTATTTGCAATAGTAAAAAAGTTAAGAGGGGTGTAAGTTACTTTTCAGCCATCCTGTACGTAGATGTTTACATTTAAGTTTTACTTACACTTTTTGACAGTTGTTTTTACTAAGATACAGGTTAGTTTATGCAATGTAAGTTTACTTTTATTCTGATTACTTAATGGCTTATCTATTTTCAATTCCGCAAGCGAAACGGTCCCCGAAACTAACACTACAAAGCATACTTCTGTAAAACTTAAAATCCGGAAACATACGGAACTAATCAACAACCAACAAAGATAAGTAGAGTGGAGAAAGGCTGCGCCATACCGGTGACACGTCACAATTGGGTTCATCCTGAAGTTTCCCGATAATTAATCAGCAATTCAATGTACACCGTTTTAAAGGTGAGATTACGGTCTAAAACCTTTATCTCTAACATTTTTCTGTTATACAACTTCGGTAAGAATTACAGGCAGTTCTTTTTTTAAATAATACAGGTAAATTCAACATTTTGTATTTTACATTCAATTCCTTCGAAATTTAATTCCAGTGAAATATGATATCATACTATTTTATGGTATACTTTAAATTGAAAATTAAAAATATATTGAAGTGATAACTTTTATAGTTTCATAGTTGTGGCTAGTTTCCTGAAAGTCTGCTACTTGATGTTTAAGGGGTGGTGGGGGGAAAGCGCAAGGGGGAAAATTGGGGACTTTTGGAAAATTACACATCTAACAATATATAATCAACTGGTAAAAAATAAGCTTTTCTTGAATTACTTTCTATAAACAGCGTATTTGGGCCTTCGTTGACAGCTATTTGGATGTTGCTCTTTGTGGATGTTGTTCGACTGTACTGCTTGTAAACTAAGATGTTCCTTCTATTGCAAAGCGGTTTAAAAAAATCTTGGAATTGTGAGTTACATCTTGTGGTATTTAATAACAATTTTGTTTTCATATTAAATTATGTATAAAGGCATAGTTAAAGAGTAACTACTAATGTTGTCAACAAGAGTAGAAGGGTGTAACAAATTGTTCAAATTCTTGGTTTAAGTTCAATGTTTTTTACATTTGAAGAATGACAAGGGTAAGTATTGTTATTTGAAAGGCGTGTATTGGAGCACCTCGATCCTTCCTCCTGACTCACTTACCCAGCCTCGGACTGCGGCCTCGTTCCCCTCTCCAATCATGGTCGATTGTCCGTGAGTATCAGGAGCAGGCCCGCCGAGAGGGGGGGGGGAGAAGGGGGAAAATTCCCCGGGCCCGGGCTCAAAGGGGGCCCGAGCAGCCCGGGAGTAAAAAAAATTGAATGTTCGAAAATATTCACGAGGAATAAATTACGCACTTCTGTACAATAAAAAGATTCCTTTCCCGTATAGTTTCACCTCACCTTCACCGAGTGCCTTAAATAAACTTGCAACTTTTTATGCATTGTAAAATTATTCGTGAATATTTGATTTTTTTATTGCATATTCGTGCATTATATTTGATTATATTTGGCTAAAAAAATAGTGAAAACCCCGTTTTAGTAGCTTAATAATTTCAAAAATACCCCCGGAACCCCCGCTTGTGGGGGTATTCCATACCCAAAAGCCCCCCCCCCCCCCCGGTAAGACTTTTACCCGACAATGTAGGGGGCCCGAGAAATACTTTTTCCCCTGGACCCGCCGTTGCTCTCGGCGGCCCTGATCAGGAGGGCTTGATGCGAATGACAAACAACTATAAGCCTCTTTGCTCATGGTAATTTAGTATTTTTGCTAGCTACTTCAAGTGATAAATTTTGAAGGCAGGCCCTTTTTAGCGGTGTTTTTGGGTGACTACATGTAAAAAAAGTATTTGTATACAATTTATAATATTTGTGTTATATGTGTTATTATTAGGCTTCTTAATCTTTGCTTTATAAGGGCAGCATAACACATATTTCTTGTTTATAAGAATAAATTACATAACTCATATAAGCTACAATATTGTGATTCTTGGGTTGGCTGACTCCATTTCACAAGTGGGAATTGAATTACAGTATTAGGATATATACTCCATTAGAAAGTCACATTAAATATATCCTCACAATTTCTCTCTCTCATATCCTCACAATTCCACTCTCTTATATCCTCACAATTCTACTCTCTTATATCCTCACAATTCCACTCTCTTATATCCTCATAATTCCTCTCTCTTATATCCCCACAAAAATATTTCTCACCTCCCCACAAAAGTTCTCTCTTATGCGACCGTTATATCGCTATAATGGACCAAAAAGCTATAAAACCGCTAAAATAAAAACTAAAAATTTTGGAGAGAGAACCAAAAATTATTATAGCCGATTTTTTTCGTAACAAAATCCTGTTTTTAATTTTTCTCTATGTTCAGAGATAACGTAGTTCCCACAATTGACCATAGGAACCACTCTCCCCACAATGGGCCAGGCGCTAGAGAGAGAGAGTGAGAAAGAGAGAGAGAGAGATACAACTGTAATATTAATTAAAACCTTTTTATAGTAAAATATTAAAATAACAAATTTAAAAGGATAGCTTTTTTTGAAGGATTCAAATTATCAAAATTATCCCAGTTTCAATATTAATTAAAAGTATAACATCTAAGATGTTTTAGTTAAAAATCCTTTAAAGTTTTCTTTATAAAGAAATATAATGAAATAAAATCATCATTACTTTATTACATACTAGCTGTACCCGGGACTTTACCCACCAACAATAACGAATCCTCGTTGATTATTAGCGAATTTAATTAGGAAAAATGAGCTATACAGTGGCCCTTATGGTAAGACCCAAAGTCAAGAGTAGCAAATGAGCACCGATCGTGGTCCCCAGAACATTTTTTGGGGTGCCATTAAAAATCATATATATTTATGTGTGTATGTGTGTGCACTCTAACGGACGCATTTTACGTCCGATTTGGCCCAAATTTGGTACACACGTTGGTTTTCTGAGTCGCTTGCACTGACTGGTAAGTTAGCCAAAAAAAAATTGACCGGAAGTAGACCAAACTTAACCGGTAGTAACTTTATGAATATATATGTGCGCACTCTAACGGACGCATTTTACGTCCGACTTTGTCGAAATCTGGTACACACGTTGGTTTTCTGAGTCGATTGCACTGGTAAGTTAGCCAAAAAAATTGACCGGAAGTAGACCAAACTTAACCGGAAGTAACTTTATGAATATATGTGTGCGCACTCTAACGGACGCATTTTACGTCCGACTTTGTCGAAATTTGGTACACACGATGGTTTTCTGAGTCGATTGCACTGGTAAGTTAGCCAAAAAAAATTGACCGGAAGTAGACCAAACTTAACCGGAAGTAACTTTATGAATATATGTGTGCGCACTCTAACGGACGCATTTTACGTCCGACTTTGTCGAAATTTGGTACACACGTTGGTTTTCTATGTCGGTTGGAAATTTACCGGAAGTAGACCCAATTTTTGACCAGAAGTAACATGTATATATGTAAAATTTAAACTTGAACTGGACTTATGAGAAATAACACTATATAAATAAAAACAGAACACAGTTTCTCATAAAAAACGTTTAATAATTCAAACGCGTTTCGATGACCAAGTCATCATCATCATCAGTGATGGTTACAAACTTATAACTTGAGAAACTGTGTTCTGTTTTTATTTATATAATGTATATATGTGTGCTCACTCTAACGGTTGTATTTTATGTCCGATTTGGTGCAAATTTGGTACACAGGTTGGTTTTCTAAGTCGCTTGGACGAGTTTGTTAGCTAAAAAAATTTACTGGAAGTAGATCAAATTGTTGACCGGAGGTATCCTGTATATAAGTATGCGCACTATAACGGACGCATTTTATGTCCGATTTGGCCCAAATTTAGTACACAAGTTGGTTTTCTAAGTAGCTCGGACGAGTTCGTTAGCTAAAAAAAGTTGAGCGAAAGTAGACCAAATTTTTGATGGGAAGTAAAAAATGTTTGAGATTTTTCTTACTAGAAATAAACTTTTTTAAAGTTTTCTCTAAAAAAATAGACATATGAAATAATTCTGCACATTTTGTTTTTTTACGTGACTTTATAGCCCATCTGGTTCCCCCAATAACAATCAAAACGTAAAATACCGCAAAAATACCAGAATTAAATCCACGGCTTTTACCTTGGTGACCGTTGGCAATATAAGGTCCATGCAGCACCTTCGTGAGTTGGTCAATTTCCCAAATAGTTATTTGAAACCCAAAAACATATATAAATTTAATTTTGGAAATTCGCTCAACTCACGTCATCGGTTCGGCTGCGTGGTCGAAGTTAATTTAACGATATTTACAAATTTGAGAAATAATAACAGCGTGGTAATTATGTTTTCCGCATTTTTGAAAGAAAATTATTGCGTCGGAGAAAAAAATGCAAAATGCTTAAGTTGTAGAGGATTCAATTTTCAATCGCCAAAGCGGTTTCAGGTTTTTACTAAAATTTATCATTAAAAACTACATCTGTTTTGGTAAACCAAAAGTTTAAGAAAAAGCCACATTTTTTATATTATAACTGATAAACTATTTAATCAGTGACCATTTGAAGGAACTTGGCGATCTGAATCCAATGAGTATCTCAAATTGAATATAGGCGCTACAAGTCTAAAGTTATAAGCAGAAAAGTGCCCAAAAGATGGCGAAATATTCGTTTTTGGTCACTAATAAAGTCTCACCTTTTTAATGTGGATTTCTCCTAAACCTCCCCGAAGAAAATGTTGCTCAAACCCTCGCTTGGTTCAGCCGCGTTCTCGGTTGTTGCCGTCACAAACAGACACGATTTAATTGTTTGTTTAGATAGATTGTAATGTTAGTACTTTTTTATGCGTTCTTTTAACTAATGTATTCAACAATTTTTTTGTATAGGCATAGCTAATGTTAAACACATCAAAACGCGAAGGTGAAAGTTAAAATCAGTGATATGAAAAACAAGTTATTTCAATGAAAATATAATTGGTGTTCATATAAACATGTTTCCAATTATCACGATTCCAAAACTAAATCCAAGCAAAATGTTCATCCTTCAAGGTAGCTCTACCGTAATACACTAACGAGTAGTTATATATGTATGGACTGTATGTGTTTAGCATCAAGTAAGTTTGCCAATCTGTGATCAATAGATATCTACAGGCTAGTTAGTTATAGACATGCATCCCTTGCGTAATTAAGACTCCTGCTTTAGATGCATGGCATGTTTAACAGTATAACTGAATAATTATTGCATATACTTAACTAAATACATGCTCATCAGTGTATGCCCACTTTGAAACGATTTGCATGAACAGCGAAGGAAGTTTAGCAGCACTACTTCCAAGTAAATTAATAAATATTGAAAATATATCTATATTACTTACAAAGAACCAAACGATTTTAATGGCGTTCAAAATTACTTGTATTTAAATACATTCTTTTAATAATATAACTTTTGTAAATTCCGACAAGTTTCAAGTTGAAATTAATATTGATGGTTTATTAATAACAAGACCGGAAGCCACGACGGCCGTGGTTGTTAAGGCGTGAAAGCTTTATCAATCGTCACGGCAACCATCAATGGAAAAGTTCCGGCTCCATTCCCATTGACCCCAAATAATTTTCTAAATGGTTTCTTAACAGATATCATTGGCTGTGGTTCAGATTACATGTAAAACTGTAGGTCCCGTCTTCATTAGCCTTAAAGTGCAAAACAGCAGGACGTTAAAAAAATATATATATATAAAACAAATAACAAGACCGTACTGTTAATTGTACTAATTTCAAATAATAAGAAAAATATAATGTTTTTATTTTTCATAAACATTAATAAAACTATAACTTATAGTTTATAATTTGCCTGGTTTTCAAAATATATACATTATATGTGTAGTGAAAACCGTGAACGATATTGAAATTATTTAAAAATTACTTTTGTAACTTTTAAAGTGTTTTATTTAATATACAATATTTTAATGCCACTTATATCTGTTTTCATTTATTCGTTGTTAATGGACAACAACTCCTTATTATTCCAAAAAATGCGAAAGGAAAATCAAAACTATACAACATTCTGACACTGCACTTTAGGAAAGAAATATTTGTTGTTCTGTGAATAGTGATGCTATCCCATCAAGAAGACGAATTGGTCGATCACAGAATATAGCGATCATGTCAGGTAGGGGTTGAACTCACTTGGGGTAGTGGCGTAAGTTTCGCTTCCGAAACAAATGCCTCTCACCTCCTGATAAAGAGGTAATGCTCAGGTATCACGCCACCCCTCCTGTACACTCCATTGGATGTAATCTATTACCCAAACAGTTCCAGCGTAGTGCGATTTTAAACCAGGGAACATCGATATGTTTTATTTAAACAAGTGATTTCGCTACCAATAAAGAGATACACAATCATTTTCGGTAGATTTATAGTAAATTTGACATTAATACGTATTCCCTATGCATTCATTGACTTTATACAAAAGTAAAAATATAAACGGTAACAGAAACTGTCATATAAATTCTCACAACATGACATATTTAAATTATTAAACAGGTTCACTGTGACTTTATAATTGCATTAAAGTAGGAGAGTAACTAATAGATATTATTATTATTACCTGAATGAAAACTACTCGATCGATTTCTAACAAATTTGCACTAAACATGTCAATTGGGCCTTTATAGATGGACGAAAATAGGTTTTGAAAAATTTTGAAAAACAACACCCCTTTTTGGCCAAAAACCCCTAAAAATCAGTTATTATTATTATTAGCTAAAGGAGAATTTTTAGAAATATGCAGTATTTTGCAAACGGTAGGGTACATTAAGGGCTACAAATAAGCCAAATTTGATCAAAATCGTAAAATCTATTTTTTTATAAAAATATAACTGATTTTTTTAGGTTTTTTGGCCCAAAAAAGGGTTGCTTTACAAAACCTTTTTTCTTGAATATATATACAGGCCCAATGACATGTTTAGTTCAAATTTGTTTGAAATCGATCAAATTGTTTTCTCTCTAACTTTGTATACACACAGACAGACATACCATACAGACGAACATTTTGTAAAAAAAAAAACACTTTTTTGGACTCAGCTGGCCTTTAGTCTCCATACAAACAAGTTAAGTTATTATTGTTGTCTATACTTTTACACTAATTACGTTATTTTGTGTAACAGAATTGCAACCCTTAACAAACTAGACTGAATTCCTCAGTCCTTAGCTACAGTATGTTTTCAGTTGGTAAACTTATATAAGTTTTTCACGCTAATTAATTAGTTTTTTATAACGTAATTGCAACCCCTAAAATGAAAGAAAATTGTTTTAAATATTAACGTACAATCTCTAATCACACCATGTTTCCAGTCTGTGAACAAACGTATATAGTTTAATTAAAAAACAAACACATTTTTTTGTAATCCTAAATTTTTTTGTAAAACATACATTAGCTTGGTGACACTTTTTAGTTTTCTTTTGTAAAAGTCTTCAACTGATGCTGTGTTTTTAGTTTTTAAACATTACATCATGTTGGTAGCACTTTGTTTTAGATTGTTAAAATTGTATTTACAGCCATCAGTTCAGTGTGTATTATCTTTACATATATATTTGTAAACAAGTTAAATTGTGTGTGTTTACATTAAAACTGCTGGTCATCGACATCTCCACTAACACCTACAATATTATGTTTTATGACAAAAGATAAGTTATATCTAGCTAACTGCCCTAACTAATAAGATGGCTACACAATCCATTCGATTGATCGAATCCAGCTCATGGCGTTGGACGTACCAGTTTGTTGTTCTAATCTCTGTGTTTTTATTTTCCAGAATACTTCATAATACGCCTTTGTTATTTAAACTTAAATAGGTCAGTTCTTATATTTGTACATATTGTTCAATAGGTTGTACATTTGGAGTATAAAAAACAAATTTTTATTTTAACAAAACATCAATGATTGAATGAAACCCCGAACCACAAAAAGAAGGAACAAAAAACAATAACAAAACAATTTAATAAAGAGCTATGTTTAATGTACTATCCTTATGCACATTTCAATGACATAGTCATCATCTTCAGAGGGTTTCGGCACTAGTAGCCCTTAAATAACCAATAGTGTTAAAGTCGTCTGAGGATGATGACTATGTCTTTGAAATGTGCATAAGGGTAGTACAATAAACGTAACTTTTCATTAAATTGTTCTGTTATTGTTTTTTTGTTTCTTCTATTTGTGGTTCGGGGTTTCATTCAATCATTGTGAATTTGTCTACACAGAACTCTTCAACGTTCTTTGTAATTAACAAAACATGTTTACGTAACATATAAATGTAAATGTGCCTGTTAAAATTTGTTTATGCTGATTTATTTTTGATTTTAATAAAAGCATAGTTTTTCATAATTATAAAAAATCGTATTGTAATAAAACATTATATAAGATATCTTATTAACTTCTGATATTCTACCTGTGATCAGACTTAAAAAGCCATGCAATACACGTACGGAACTGAAGCGGTAACCTTATGGTACACAAAGCCCCAATTAAAATATAATTTCCACTGCACAGAAATATACTAGATATAATGGTTTGTGACTTGCTGTTATGTTGCGGCAATTCACTTAAGATAGTCGAGCAGCTCCGAGTAGCTCTTTCATAGTAGAAGGAATGTAAAAGTTAAAAACATATTTTGGAATCGGGTATTTTTTTTTAGGAAATACTCTGATAAATCTAAAATTATGGTAGGAATAAGGCAAAACTTAATTATAAAAAATATTAAAATAAAACATAATCTCATTTAAGCTTTTAAATATTTTATGGCGACAAAAAGTAAAATTAATAACTTTTATTAAAGTCTGATAATTATAATAAAGACAATACACAGTCAAAGTCTAAAGTAAGAATAAGGCTCGATATATAAACATCAACTATTTAAATATTATAAAATAAAAAAAGCTCTTTTTGGGAGCTGAATATTTTTTTACAAAGGGCCTGAAAAGAAATTAGCAGTGTAATCATGAACGACGTGAATTTTAAACTTTCATTTAAGTACAACATAAAATTCATTATTTACAATGATTCTTGTTTTTCCATCACGACAAAATAATATGAGTTTTGGGTTTTAACAATATAATGTTTGAACAACTTTATTTACTACTGTATTTTAAAATGCAACGAACAAAACATACTACAATCAAGAGTATTTTAGTTGTTAGTCAGTAGTAAGAGAACGGAATATAGATAGAATCGGTTTAATATCAACTTACAGATTTAATTTCTGCATGGATTATTGTGAACATATGTTTTAGTAGTCATCACTATGAGGATTTTTTAAAATTTTTAGTATTTCAATCTATACAAATAAAAATTATTTTGCTTTTTTTTTGTTTTAAAATGTTTACAATGTCCGGATTAGGTTTTTATGGAAAGACAAATTTGAAAAGTGTCCAGGAAAAATCCTTTTTTCTATTAGATTTTTGTAATACCGCAAGACCATAACGTACGAAAAAAGCTGTTTGGATAAAAAGCTTAGCAACACATGTTTGTTTACATTAATCGCCATAGCAACTTTACTTAGCTAAAGTATAATCAGTTCATTACTCTTCAAAACCAACCGCTTGTTTATTTTAGATTGACAAACTAAAAGCAAACACAAACAAAAATCAACGAAAAAACTGTATTATAATTCAATTCAAACATCGGTTGTTAGAAATGATAAATAAAACAGCTGATTTGGATAAAAAACTGACCATAATTTTAGACAAGCCAAGATTGAACCAAAATACGTTTATTTGCAACCACTTTGGCTAATTTAGAATCAGGTAAATATTCTTCAAAACTATAAGTTTCTTTAGATTAGTTCAAATCAAACAAAATGTTTATTGCCATTACAAGTCAAACGTCTAGATCAAAATGTTTTGACATATTATATGGATATGTAGTTAATGTTAATATCCAATTTGGCTAATTTTGAATCAGATAATTATCCTTAAAATCTATCAGTTTCTTTAGATTAGGTCAAATCAAACAAAATGTTTATTGCCATTACAAGTCAAACGTCTAGATAAAAATGTTTTGACATATTATATGGATATGTAGTTAATGTTAATATCTAATTTGGCTAATTTTAAATCAGATAATTGTCCTTAAAAACTATCAGTTTCTTTAGATTAGGTCAAATGAAACAAAATGTTTATTGCCATTACAAGTCAAACGTCTAGATAAAAATGTTTTGATATATTATATGAATATGTAGTTAATTTTAATATCAAATTTAGCAAATTTACAATCAGGTAATGATTCTTCACAACTATCAGTTTTTTCTTCTTTTTTTAAATTATATTGAAAAAAACAAAAGGTTTACTGTAAAACAGGCCAAACTTCTAGATCCAAATGTCTTAACGTATGGGTATGTAGTTAATGTAAAATGTAAATACCCGCCTGTTCCGTGTCAGAAAACCATCAGCTTTGTTTGTTTACTTTATTAGTTGTGTGACACATTTAACTGTAAAATACTTGAGGTTTAGTAATTGTACGTCGTACGTAAAGAGCGTACGGTAGCTCGGGATGAACCAAATTAAACCAACTTAAAACAATGTAAATAAAACATCGACTTTTCAAAAATATACATACGAGGTTAAAAAAAATAATTTAAAAAAATTCACTGTCCATAGTTGTAATATGGCCTACATACATAATTTTCTTACATTTTTAAGTAGTTTGATGTAGTCTGTTTCTGTTTTTGCGAAATATTCAAGACATGTTAATGTACTCTACCTCTCTATATAAATAAAAATTAATGTTTCTTTGTTTTTTCTTTGTCCTCTATAGACTCAAAATCTATTCGACCAATTTCACTAAAACTTCCACAGTTTATCCATAGCACTACCATTACCACGATTGTTCAGACGTTGCAATTACTACAGTCTAAGGGGTAGAAATATATTTAATATCCATATACATAATCATAAATTAAACTAACATCGTACAAGCTAAAAAGCAAAAGTTATGTAATATTATATTGTTAAGTGATATAAAAAAAACATTTTTAATTTTATTACTTAAGTCTAACGGATGAAATGGAATAACTACCCTTAAAATTTAATAATAATCGATACATTAACTTTTTCCATATTTCTTAAAAACAACTCATCTATTTTCACTGAAGATTTATAATTTCCACATATTAGTACCAGGATTGTTTAGAAGCGATTAAAATGGGGTAGCTACCCCTATACAATAAAAATACACTTCATTAACTTCCTACAAACTATAAATATAAATTTGTGAAATATTATTCTTAAGCGACACAAAAACCATTTGCAATTCCATTACTTAAGTCGACAGGATTTAATGGAATAATTACCCTTAAAATTAAATCAAGCAATAGCGAAGCATTTCCGGGTTCACAAAAAAAGATAATTAAAGTACAAATTTGAGTTTTATATAAGTGTGTGTGCGGAAAACAAGAATGTTATCTTAAATAATCATTCGACGTTAATATAATCACGATACACTTAGATGAGTTGTAAAATAATGTAGTTTTAATTTCTTTTTTTAATTTCTTTCACCAATAATTCATTAAAGTTGTGATCATTTGTATTAGTTTAGGAAAATGGTTTTAGTTGTTGAAATATGATATATTTATGTGTAAATAGATTTTACCCGTACGCTAGACTAAGCAAGAGTTTTACTGTTAATTATATATTAACTATATTGCAATAAGACTAGTAAGATCTTACACAACAGAGAGTTACAATTTAAACTTGAAATGGACTTATGAGGAAGAAACACTTTATAAATAATAAACTGAATATATTTTCGCACAAAAAGCGTTTAATTATCATCATTATTGACTATGATGACTTGATCATTGAACAGCGTTTGAAAGAGTGGTCTATTAAATGAGAAATTGTGTTCATTTTATTATTTAAATAGGCCTACCATATAAACAGTAAAAAAATATTGATTATAAAATAATTTAATATAAAATACGATTATACCAAGTACAAACATTTTAAATAGTATTATCTACTATGAATATAAAAGAACATATACAAAATGATGTACCCATGCCCATAGAAACTATATGCCCTTTTGATTAAAGTAAACATTTTACAAAAGCACTTTGAAAATTAAATAGATAAAATAACGTAATGAGGTTTACGTTTACATTTCAAGAAAGATTGGAAAATTCCATTAGATAGAGCGACAATCTGGCGGCCAGTGAAAGACTTAAAGGCTATTGGTCATGTGGTGAGTATTCCATGCGTATTTATTTACATGTTGGTACACAATTTGTCTATACCACAATTTAGGAGGATTCGATTTAAAATTTTTTTGGTAAGAAAATTGATTGCTAAACGAAGGGATTTCACTATATTATGTTATTTAAAAATGTATTCATTTTACCAGAATTAACTTAAATTATACTATTTAGTAAGCTACGGTAGACAAGCTTAAGCCGTTAACTAAGGTATTTTTCAAAATTTAATTAGAAAAAATCGAAAAAATGTTTTTCAGCTATTACAATATGTAGTTTTACATACAATATTGCAAAGTCAAGATCAATTGAAATAACTTGTGTCATCAATTGAAATATATTAATTTGTTAAAGAAAAATATTAATTTACTTATGTAACGTAATTAAACTCAATTTTTTCAAAACAACAAATATAATATAACTAAAACTCTATTGGTTAGGTTTATTGATGATTAACTTTTGAAGCTATATGGATATTGGATTTTATTATTATTTACTTATTAGTGTGAATTATTATCATACTATATCTTTTTTCGGATTGTACTTTAGCTCGCATTGAAATGCTGAAATCTCGCTTAAATTTTACTTCGTATATTGAAATCTTACGAAAATTCTAAAAATTTCACATCCACTTTTTATGACTTTTCTCGACGTTTTCGAGATCTCTGATCACGATAAAGTAATACAAAATGTTGTGTCCGTGTGTCTGTCTGTTTGTGGACACGATATATACACTTACACATATTTTTGGTGTTGCCAAAATCTCCGTAGTTTTATTGCGGAGAGTTGAAAAGCTTTAGAGCTTTCAAGCGTGACAGCAACGTCGCATTTTTCAGTATTAAAAAAAAAAAACACGAGCCGAAATCTCTAAAAAGTGCTCAATCTTTTCATCTTGTTTATAATTTACGTTCTTACCGAAACTTCATTTCCTACAACTCTTTGTAAAATTACGTTTAGGATTACAATAAAATATTTTGAAAGTATTTCAGTTTAGAAGTGTTTAGCATAATTATCACCAGTTGATTCATTAGTTTTCTGGAACTGTTTAACCTAAAGTACTTAGGCAGAGGTTGTACATTTGAATTGGTGTTTATTCTTGAATGATTATAGTGTTAGTTCATTATAACACGTGATTTTAAATTCATACCCACGGAAAAATAGCGTTTAAACAATTAATTATCATTTTAGTAATGTTCGGAATATATACTCTCTATTATTAAGGGATTTAGTTTCTGCCAAATGTTATGTTTCTATTCATTACAGTTTGTTTATACATAGATAACTTTAGCGAAGACAGAGGAATTCTTATATTGTAGAGTTGATTACTATAAATACACTTTAACCTTTATAATAATGTACAGCAATTAAAATGCAATGTACGAACATTCCTTCAACTGTTTTAACCGTTATTCAAATATAAGTTGAAAACACCCTCCTTCGCTGAGCGTTCAAAGAATACCTAATAAATCCTATTCTTGTGCAGAAGAGCTAAGTTTGCCGTGACAGTACGTTTCTTGTTAAATCTAGTGGAAGCGTATTGTTATGGATTCTATTGAAAAGAATAAAACGCTGGTGTGTTCGTTGTGTGTTCATCATTAAAACTATGTCGAATAAATTCTTTGAGAGAGTCTAATCTTGTACTTTCATTTAGTCAACGATGTTCTTTACGGAGCGAAATATAAGAGTGAAATGGTATTTGTCGGGGTTTTTTTACAAGTGGCGAGGTTTATGCATGGCAGGAAACAACAAAGGAACTCGCAAATTGTATTCGGTTGCGGTGAAAAACAAAAGAAATCCCCTCCTTACAATTTTCCTTCCTTTAACACCGCGCTCAACAAATAAAACGAGTTCTCTCTCATCTTCGGAGAATGAAATATTTTCTATGAAATATTAATACAAAACAAACAACGGCGGGGGACGTTGCGCGGAAACAATCATGTTATTGGATCAATTATGTTGGTTGTTGTTTTCAGACTGGAATTGTGTTCAGACAATCTACGGAGTACGTTTTACTAACTCGTGTTTTGCAATAAATATAAGTTTATTTTTTGTTTTTTACGTTTATATTATTTCGCAATTTCGTATATTTTTTAACACCTGTTTTGTTGTTGCTAAATCTTATCATAAGTGCTATACCTGGATTAAATTTAAACTCATACACTTTGATAGTCTGAGACGAGAAAACTATTAATTACTACTGCAATTAATGTTATTTTATAATTATCACAATGAATTTAATTATAATTATACATTACTATAGGGAAAAAACGTGCGTACTCCGCTCGCCAACCCCGTTGGAATCACATACACATAATCGTGTTATGTTTTCTTTATAATAAAGGCGTAGGATTAACAATCAGTTTAATTACAAAGCTAAGAGGTAAATAATGTTAAATGTTCAAATCAAATTATTTAGTATATTTTAAAATAGCTATAATAAAGGTTAAAAGAACCAGCAAGGCTCAGGTCTACACTTTAATAAAAACATAACCTAAAAGTTAGAAATACAAATAATTGCTTCAAAGTTTGAAATCAGCTGTCAATGAAAATATTATAGCAAACAGCTGTTTTATCTGTTATTTTATTCAATTGGTTGCTATTGTATGAATGTAAATACACTCAAGAAATATATGTCGGTTCATTAGTCTAGGCCTAACTTAAGATTTTTTCCGATTAATTTACATATATTGAAATAAAAATGTTTTTAACAAAATAAATTAGGCCTATAGCCTAAGTTACTTACGGATAGTGTAGCTTTTTATTAGTAAAACAATTTTTTCAATCGGTTCAGTAGTTCCAGAGATTACCCCCTACACACAAACAAACAAATTTTACCTCTTTGTAATATTAGCATAGAGTTAACAAATTTTTGCTGTTGTAGTTTATGTAGTAAAAAAGCGTAATTAATTGTATATTTTAATGTGAATAGTGACATAATATTTGGAATTGTATGAGATAGTAGCTCTGGCGTCATGTGAGAAAATATTACTACCAATGAATCTGACAATATTTACAACTTATGTGCAATTATTTGTTGACATGTCGATTAAATTGTGTTTGGTTCTCGTAGATAACGAAACGCATTTGTTGAGTTGTAACTATTAATACCAATAAATAAAGCATTTCAATCTATATTAAATGTTATCTAGAAATAGCATTATATTTGAATAGAAGATTTACAGAGAAAAATCACATAGTAAATAATATATTATGACAAATATAGGCCTAATTATAACATGTTGATATTACATAATTTGGTTTTATACAGTTTAAGTTTGTATTTATTAATGGTTTCTAGCTTATATTGTTTCTTTTTAACGCAGAAAAATAATTTTTGGTTTTGTATAATATGCTAAAAATGGTCACCAAACATATTAAACATTTTACTTATGGATTTACTTGAATAAGTAAAAAATACTTAGATGAGCTAACATATTTATAAAGAACAAAGGCTAACCAGGAGAATAAAACCTTTGTCCAGAAATCTGTCGGTTAATAGAAAACATTTATTTGAGTTTACTTGTATATTTATGTTTTCATTTTACTTTCACACTATAGTATAGAGAAATTATAGCGATAGCAAAACAAATGAATGTTGAGATTTTTGTGGAAATATCCGTTTACTATGTGAAAACGTCATGATAGCGAACATATTATTTTGTTTTGTTTTTTGAGTCAGTTTAAAAAAATAAGAAAAGTTTCCCAAAACCTTTAGTCACCATCATCTGCAATATTATCAATATAAGGATACAAAACAACTAATACTTACTACCTATAGTAATACAAATGATGACTGCTTGCTTTCATAAAACTATATTAATTATGTTTTACTAAATATTATCTGAACTTAATTATACCGTCCTTGGGAAACGCCTCAAGCAGTAGAGCTTGATGTCTGGAGATGAAGTAACATAAAACTCAAAAGCTTTCTCTTTTACATTATAATTAACTCTTTATATAATTTAAATCTTTGTTAAATACAGTAATGCCTTATACTTTCACGCTCAGAAGTACTAAAAAGGTTGGCTGAACAAAAAAACAGTGCTCTTAGTTCAAACAAACTTTTAAAAATACAAAAAAAAAACTAAAAAGTTTGACAGATCAATTAACTCATTATTCATTACCTGTTACACGAAACGTAGGAATAATAGTAACCACCTTCCTTAAATACCTATGTGCTCCGTGTTAAGTAAAGTGTAATTAATTCATTTCACAGTGGTGGAATATTTTAATAAATGTTGTTATAACTAATAAGTAATAAAGAAGACAAAGTCACGATACTTGTAAAATTACAGTTTTGTGCTAATTGCTTGGATCACAATGGGCAATTTATGAAAAACCCTTGTAATTAAAATATTTCAATAACTTTGTAAATTAAAGTATACGAATTGCTTTTAAACTATACAAGTACAATTTTTTTTTTTTTAATTACATTGTTACACTATGTCAGATGATTGACACAATGTGAACATTCTTGAATACAAGTAATAAGAATGTGATATTACAATATGGAAGTAATGAAGTGTATATTTTAAAACTAACTTTTAAAGTTAGAGGGTTAAACATTCAGTTATCACCGTGTTACTGTTTTAATTCCATTTATATACATAGTTAGTTAAAAGTCTGGGGGCACCCCAACTAACTAATTTGGCGTTTAGTGAGTGGGTAGATAAACGCCAAATTTTTAAAATTTTTATGAGACATGAAAAAAATTAACTTTTTATGTATGTGACAACTTTTCCCCTAAGATCGAAACTGGAAATTTTGGAGACAGCTCATAATCTTTAAATGGAGACCCCTATCTTGTAACTCGTTATTTTAAAGGTATTGATAAAGGTATCATAACCCTACTCAAAATGGTTGACATTAAAGGAAAAGGAAAATGTCAAATTACATTGTGTTCATTTGTAACTGAACAAAAATCTCTGTCTAAAATTACTACCATTTTTAAGCAGTCAATGTTGTAAAAAATTACGAGCATTACATTACACAGGAAATGCTCAAATTGCTTCCCCTCAACGGCTTGGTATTGTGACATTGTGGTGTAAAAATATAAAACTACTCGGTGCAACAACTTTTGAAGGGTACACTTCGATTTCTGAGATCGCCAGTGTCCTGTGGTTTTGCTTTGTAAGTTCTATGTTTTACATAATCCCATACGGGTTCAGCGGTTACAAGTCCGGTGATCTGGCAGACCACTCATTAAATCTATGTCTACCTATCCATAGTTTTTGAAAAAAACATTATCAAAATACTTGCGGACTGGCAGGCCACAATGTGGCCTTGACTTTGTGGTCTTGTTATAGATGCAAGCTTGTTCAAAATCATTTGAGTAATGCCAAGATTGCTGGAATTGTCTGTGGTTAGAGCATAGATAAATAAACCCTTCCACGAATAACGGTTTGTCCTCCCAACATACCTCAACGTTGATTTTTTTAGGATATTGATTGTGTTGTTCTCGCATCCAGAAAGGGTTGATCACTCAACAGAAGCGAGCTATATCTATTAAATTCCCCGTTAAGCATACAAGTATTTTTCGTCAATGAATACAATATAATTTAATGTAATTGTCCTGTTGTCAATTTTACTTATCATTGTATCACAAAACTCTACTCTGCGATCGAAGTCATCTTCAATCAACCCGTGAACAACTTGAATTTTGTTTCTTTTGCATTTATGTTGGTGTAAAAATCTTACGCACTGATGTCTGAGAAATCTCTAATTGTCTCGACATGTGAGGGTTTTCAACAACGGACTGCAAAACTTCCATACAACGTTCTTCGGTTGTTGCCGATCTTGCTCTTCCTGATCTTGGACGAGTCTTAACAGCTACTGTTTCTTCAAAACGTTAATTGTGTTTATCAACAGAAGATCTTGATATTGGGTGTCGATCAGGAAAAGGATCATTCTATAAATTTGTCACTTCACTGTAAGGTCGAATTCGATCATCGTAAAAACGCATCATTATCACTGTTATACGTTCGTGTTCACTTAATTCCATGATAAATTGAAGAAATATGTCACTAAGGTCAATACTGGCAAGAGTATGAAAACTACGCAACCACTTATAAGAGTAGAGGACCAAAACAGATAAGACTGGTCAAAGTCCACTTGTAACTTTAAGTTTTTCTAGTTATAATTTCCGAAGAATTGTAATTATTTTAACTGCTGTTAATTTTGGGTTGTTCGGTTGTTGTAAATACTTCTAGTTTTCCATTTTTGTTTTCTTTTACAAATACTTTCAGAATAAGGGGTCACACTATAGGCATTTACATTTAAAACTTTTGACCAGTTCCCAAAATAATATTTTTTTTTTTATGGGAGTAAAGTTGGCTCGTACATAAACACGTAAATTTGAATGCCTTATACACGTTTTATGAATTTAGCTTTTCTCTAACCACTCACTAAACAGTTAGGGGTGTCTCTGAACTTGTAATTAACCCTGTATATTATATCATAGATCATGAATAATAAATAGATCATGCATCCATACGGATTAGTTTGTCGGGAAAATAGTGCATGATCGCGCCGCGAGGTAGCGCTAGGGAGAAATCATTGGTAGCATTGGTGTTTCACACAGCTTCCGTCGTTTCCCCAATAGATAGCGGCACTATCGTCAAATTTCCAGTGAAACAAAATATTGCATTGGATCGGAGTTCTATTAGGTTATCCAAATACAATGATTATATATAATTACGTAATGTTTAATGTACGTGTCGTAGGTATAAAATTGCTTGTGCTAATGAAAACATGAACTAAACATTTTAAACGAAAATTAAATTCCAAAAATGTGATTCTTCTTTATTTATTTAAATATCATTTACATATGTATATATATAATAACTTTTTAATTTCAGCTACATAATACATTATTGTTAATAATTAAATTATTGCCATTTTTAATTACTTGGTAAAGACAGTTATAAGTTGTTTGTTAAGTGAAGTCATGAAAGCACTTCAAAAGATAGCAAGAGGCCTTTTGGCGGGAAGGCTACAGAGTGTATATAACTTTATGACACTAACTAGGTTAATGTTGCCATCACATAACAAACGACTGGTGTATAGGTTTTTACTGTACACAAAGTAAAATAAAGAATGAGGTAAATATTTTCTTCTTGCCTTCAAATTATCGGCTTCTGCAACAAGAATTATATCTTATAGAAGTAACTATATCTTAGCTTACAAATAAAACTGAACAGAAAATGTACATTGCAGAAAATAAAGAATGTTACAAAAAAAATAACTATCTGTTGTATAGTTTTAAAGAGAATCATTTTAACTAGGTATCTAGTGCCAGATATCCTTATACAGGGTATACCAGCTAAAGTGTGACAGTAGCTAACTTTTAAAATACGATTCGGGCAAAAATGTTTAAATAGAACATCTGCCCTTAATTTTTGATACCTTTTGGACTGTGTATAAAAATTTTTCAAAATCTGCCATTTTGGATCAACCTTTATGAGTGATTAGCTGTAAGAAAATGAAATTTCGACTTCATTTTACAGGAGAATTGTTAGGTTTATCAAACAAGTTTAAAGAACAAAAAAGTCTTAAAATTGCCCATAAAATCCAAAAACGTCATACAAATTGCAGTTTTCTATAAAAAAATGAAGATTGGCCGCCATTTTAGATTCAAAATGGCAGATTTGAAATTTTTTATACACAGTCCAAAATGTATCAAAAATTAAGGGCAGATGTTCGCTCTATTTAAACATTTTTGTCCAAATCGTATTTTAAAAGTTAGCTACTGTCACACTTTAGCTGGTCCACCCTGTATACAGGGTGTTACAAAAATGTGTGATGGGCTATACAGGACCTGATTCTACATGCAAAAATAAGTCAAAAATGTAGAATAACATTTTTTCGATTTCGGCTTAGTTTAGCCGTAATCCGCCATTTTGTTTTTTTA
>JAGFPH010004660.1:66651-85462 GCA_018207615.1 Philaenus spumarius | reverse complement strand
CACAAATATGTAAAGAAACTCCGAGTGTAATACATTATAAGTGTTAGTTAAAACAAACACAAATATGTAAAGAAACTCCGAGTGTAATACATTATAAGTGTTAGGTAAAACAACCACAAATATGTAAAGAAACTCCGAGTGTAATACATTATAAGTGTTAGGTAAAACAACCACAAATATGTAAAGAAACTCCGAGTGTAATATATTATAAGTGTTAGTTAAAACAAACACAAATATGTAAAGAAACTCCGAGTGTAATACATTATAAGTGTTAGGTAAAACAAGCACAAATATGTAAAGAAACTCCGAGTGTAATATATTATAAGTGTTAGTTAAAACAAACACAGTGTTAGTTAAAACAAACACAGATATGTAAAGAAACTCCGAGTGTAATACATTATAAGTGTTAGGTAAAACAACCACAAATATGTAAAGAAACACCGACTGTAATACATTATAAGTGTTAGGTAAAACAATCACAAAAATGTAAAGAAACTCCGAGTGTTAGGTAAACCAATCACAAAAATGTAAAGAAACTCCGAGTGTTAGGTAAACCAATCACAAATACGTAAAGAAACTCCGAGTATAATGTTAGGAAAAACAATCACAAATATAGAAAGAATCTCCGAGTGTAATATCCTATTTAGTGTATATGTAATTTAGATAGAAAGTTTTGTAATATTTTTCTTCTTGTATGTTTAATGTTCGTAGTTCTCTATCGCTTGTGCTGCGACATTAAGTCCTGTTTAAAAAAATAATTTTCAAATTTAAATATTGATATTAAAATCTACTAACTCAACGGTGTAAAATATTGTATTATAAAGCTAATAAATCTAAAACTATTATTCAGCAAAACAGTATCGTTGTGAAGCTTTTTAATAGATTGGCAATTTCTCATTTTAATTGAAGCTCCAATACTTAACTTTTATTTCACAAGGCAACATTTAAAATTTTTTAGGTCTTTTAATTAATATATGTTAACAGTTAATATTTTGTTAAAGCCAGTTTACTTGAAATAGTTTCGTACTTCTCAAAGAAAGTGAATTGTATTACCACCATATAAACTCATCTACACATGTATTACTCAATAGTTTGAAATACATTATTCAGTGTGTTATTGATCACTTTTGGCATATTTATGACGTATTACAAAATGTTCTAGTAAACAAAATCATATTAAACGGAAGTACTAATGCCATAACGAAATTTCTCAATGCAAAAAATATGTGAATATCGAACTTAGTAACTAAATAATTTATCAGACAATAAATTTAATGTTTTAATTATTTTGAAAACTGCTAAAGTTTATTTACAAATTCTATGTTTTATGTATTACAAATTAACAGTAATGAAATTATATTGAAACAGTTTAAACTGCTGAGTTATATTTATTTTAAAACATAAACTTGGTGTCAGCAGAACAGGCTTGGACAAAGTACTGTAGTAGAGTACTGTAGTAGAGTACTGTAGTAGAGTACTGTAGTAGAGTACTATAGTAAAGTACTGTAGTAGTGACAGCAACATATTTCTTTACAAAACCACTGAAGCTGCGGAATCTGGCACACATTACTTACGAATTATATATTTTGACTTTTATACAGTAGAAGAATTCTTATATTATTTAAAAAAATATTTTACGAGTTTATAATTCAAGTTTATTATTAGAATTAGAATCCTGAAAGTATATATAATTAATTTAAAGTGCATTAAAGATTGAAACAAAACTGATATTGCTAAATTTTAAATCCATAAATTTCAGATATAAAAAATACTTTGTCATAAGGTGTAGATGTAGTTTGATTAATCGTGATGTTATTTTATGTTCAAATTGTTTTCTAAAGGAATAAAGACTCTTGAAGAAGCTTTGGTCTAATTTAGAATGATTATTATAAAATCCAAGAACGTGAAACCACCACTACTCTTGTAAAATATTTTAATTTTATAAAAAAAATATCAGTTTATTAGTTTACATTCTACTGATTTAGCAAATAGATTTTAAATTATGTTCAACAGTTCTTTGTTCATTTGAGAAGATTGATCGTTAACTTAACTCTTTGTAAGCGACTTTGTCTTATTGGACAGTTTAAAAAAAATTAAAAACTGTTTTAAACACACTTATTTGTTTCATATGGATTTCTGAACGTAAGACTCAATTTAACCTCGTGTTCATAGTTAAGGCCACACCTGTTTAATGGAAGGTAACTTTGTGTATAGATCAGACTTGAAACATAAACTGTGAGGCTACAACGAAGGGTTCAACTTCCTTATCATATGATGACAACAATTGTGAGAGGGTTAAAACATTGTGTACCGGCATAGTAGCAGCCTATAATTTGTTCAAACATGTTGATACCTCCATGCACTTGTATACATTATTTTTTAAATGTCAAATCGATTTGTAATCAATGCAGGCAACAAACGTAACACAGTTATGATAAGTATTTTATAATATGTTTATTTCCATAACAAATAGTTTAAAGTTTCCTAACCTATTTTTTTTTTTAATTTTCGTTTTATCTTTGTACATAAATTTAGATCTACTTCAATTTCTTCTTTGTAATATGCAGTAAATAGATAATAACTTATTTATTTTCTCCAATTATTTACACTTAAATACATTTTATTGATTGAGAAATATATGGCTATCACTTCCAGTATTTTATGGTTAGTGTGAAAAAAGAATCAAACAAATGCAAAATGACAACAATGATAAATAATTCGACCACGCAGCTGAACCGCTGCCGTGAGTTGAGCAAATTTCCAAAATTAAGTTTATAGGCCTATGTTTTAGAGTTTCAACCAACCATTTGGGAAATACAGTATATCTATTCACGACGGTGCTGAATAGGTGCAAAATGCTTTGCACGACATTCCGCATATTGGGAGTATTTTCAATTTACAATGCATTCCAAATTTTGGAAGTATCTTCAACACACAAATCATTGCTTGCTTTGCACGCCAATCCCCTTATTGGGAGTGTCTTCAATACACAATGCATTGGGTGCTTCGCACGCCAACCCCACGGTAAAATCTACCACATGGCTTGGAACCGGCTACTTTTATGGTATTTTACGTTTTGATCGATTTTGGGTTAACCAAGTGAGCTATAAGTTCGCGAAAAAAAAAATGTACAGAATAACATTTATATTTGTAGAAAACCCCATAAAAAAATTAAGTTTAGTAGGAAAAGTATAAAAAAACACAGTTACTTAACGTCAAAAAACGTGCTTCCGGTTGTTGGACTGTTATGGCTAATGAACTCGTCCGAACGACGTAGACAACCAACATGTGTACCAAATTTGAACCAAATCGGACTTAAAATGTGGCTGCTAGAGTGCGAATACATATATACTTTATGCATATATGTTTAATAGGAGTATTAAACAGGTATTAATAGTATTAATAGGAGTAATAGTATTAATAGTATTAATAGAGTATTAATAGGAGTATGCAAATATATATATGATTTTTAATGACATCCCATAACGTGTTCTGGGGATCATGATTGGTGCTCATTTGCTACTCCCGACCTTAAGACCTACCATAAGGTAAGACTGCAATAGCTCATTTTTCCTATGGAAATTCGCTAATAATGCCCCTACTCCAGCGGTTGTACATTTTAGCAGTCCTCTTCATACATAATTAAGTCAAAAACTAAATCCAAATGCAAACAGACACAGACTTCTACAAACTAAACTGCACATAAATATAATTATATGAACATATGCGGTCCAACTTATCCAATGCATAAAACATTAATAACACCATATCAAGAAATAGTTCATCGTAGGACCCAAAACCCACTGGCGACATAATATTATACTTTATTATATTTGTCTTTTTCGCATTTGTAAAGGCGATTCATTAATATTTTTGGAACGATAAATAAAAAAATACTTTTTTGAACCAAATTCTGTTATCATGTGGTCTTTTTTATATATCAGGTCAGTACTCCTTGTTATATAATAAATTTAGACATTGCCAGTGTTTCCGATCCTGCCATAAAAGTCTGCAAGGATTTATATATACATATATGATTCAGTGGCAATATATTTAATTGTTTAAATAAAGGAAATTAATGCCTGTGCTTGTTCATGAAAAGCAGAATTAGGATAAAATGTCAAATAGTTTTATTATTAATTCAATCTAGATTTGTGATTTGAAAATAATATTAAGTCAATGATAGTAAATTCACAAAATCTTGGTTTAAAATTACATTACCATTTTATTTAACTCATTATTTGATTTACTTTGTACCTGATTCACGAGTACTTATAATATACAAAAAAAGTCATAATAGTGGCTCAAATCTGTCGCGTAGTAGTTTGTTATCGCCTAAATCCGTCAAGATTTTTCTTAGATCTGATCATAAATATAACTAACTTACAAACATGAATGGTTCAAATTACAGCAACAACAAAAGTTTAGAACAAAACAAAAGTTTTATCGTTCGTATGTTCGATCATTATAGAATACAAATGTTTGAATCGACAAACCTTTCGTAGGATGTATCTATATGCGATACAGAGGAACGATAATAATTATTATTCGGCATTTATACTAAGTTAAATCTTATTGGATACTAATTAAATAAGTAGTAGCAAATATAAGATGTAAACGAAATGACTAATTTTAAATGTTAGTTAATTCATTTAACAAGTTGATTAAACAAATGTCACGCTTAAAGATAAACTAAATTAATATGAAACTATATTATTGCATAATATTAAATTAGTTATAAGTGCACATTTAACCACGAAAACACGTTCATAATCTAATTAAGTTTGCCAAAATGCAGTATTTTTCAGTGGCTTTAACAAGAAAACCATTTACGTCACCTGCAGCAATAAGAATGCCTGCACTTTCTTCTACTCTGCTTAAGCCAAGTATTTATTTTAAGCGCAAACTGTCTAAAGTGATAATTTATGCGTTAAGTTTCAAAATACACGTTCCTTTTAAAACATTAACAAAGTGTTACTCGGAATAATTTCCTTTACTTTGTTTTAAAGGTCATATACAAGTCTGTCCTACCTTTATTCTATTTAATAAAATTGTTTGTTCCTTCTCTTACTGACCAAATTTAAAATTATAATATCACTTGACGACGTATTGTAATTAAAATAAAACACCGTAAAACATCATAAAGTGAAATAATTAATCCGTACTGTCATTATTTGAAAACCTTTACTGTATTGTTTTTAAAACTACTCCTCAATAGAAGTTTGTATTTTAAATTTCGTAATCCAATTAAATCTTTAGATACAGAAAACAAAATATTAAAAAGTATTGCATTTTCACTTGGATTTAAAACTTAAGGTAAGTACAATCTTTTAGAGTTTAACTACATAATACTTTGTTGGAAATGTGTGTAATGGTAATAAAATGTATAAATTAATATTACATTTAACAATCATCTTAAATATAGAGCGCTATTCAATCAACAATACGCTACATTCGTCTTATGTAAATGAACTTATAGGCCCAAATCTGCATGAAAGCAGAAAAACGAAACACTTAATGTAAGAGAAATATAACATTACTACTTACCACGGAGAGAAAATAAATTGTCTTTTTACAATGGAAAGGGGAATGGAAGTTGCTGTTCAATATTATTCATAAGTCGTCAAATTTCCTTGTGCCCTCACATCACTGACTCAGTTTATTTGATTCCATAACTCAGTATTTTATTACAATCCCTCAGTGGACGTGGAAAACGTAGCTGTAGCAAAGAAGAATTTATTCAAAGAAGTCTTATGAAGTCTGGAGTTTAAAATCGGAACGAATTTAATTATACGTTTCTTTTAAGTTAGTTATTACATCACATATTTTCTAAAAATACACATAACGATAACCATGCTACCTTACTTAGTGAGTGGCATTATATACCTAGCCTATCATGCCACCACTTTTGAATATTAAGTAAAATATAATGTTGCAATTTGTATAACGTATGAAGTTGAGCTTGATGAACACAAATATAACAAAATAAATATGATTAATCTTCTTATTAAAAGAGTTACATCAAAACTTAAACTGTGTTTTTTTTGTATCATCACGAAAATTGATTTTAAATAATACTAGGAGACCAATATTATGATGACATGTATTAAGGGTCTGCTCCAGTAAACGAGAAAGCAACCGGAAAAGAAAGCGCTTCTCACTATATCCCAATCTAAACAAAGCAATTTCTTGCAGCTGAACGCTTTGACATTGCCTCATTTCAAACCATTTTATAAGTATATCTTTTGTAATTGAGTGTTGAAAAAAAAACTGAATATTCTTTATAAAATTATTATTATTTCCGGCTTGCAAATTATTTTTCATTATTATTTTTTATTGTGTTAGGAAAAAAATTCAAACTTTGTACTTACAAAATGTCAATTACATAACAAATCAAAAGCATTAAAAAAATTAAATTGCAAAACGGATGCGTATTGTGACTGTGCTTAAAATGAGACCTTGCAAACAATTTTATGATAAAAAATAAACGAAATAAACGAGGTTTGAAATTTAACATTGCTCTAATGGGATACGAATCCAAGATGGCTGCCACCACAGCAGACCCTTAAGAACAAAAATGGTTTTGGTAGAAAAGGTAATTTGTGGTATTTAAATAATGTTACTTAAAAAATGTTTTAGATAAAATATATTATTGAAAAAAAGTGAATACTATATTATATTATTTTTAATTTTTAATAAATTACCTGCTTACACGCTTTCTCAGCAAGGGTTAAATTAATTAAATTACAAGTGAAAAAACATGGACCAAGACCGGGATTTGAACCCAGGACCTTTGCCTTTCCGGGGCAACACTACCACTGAGCTATTCTTTTTGCAGTTAAATTGCAGTCAATTCTTTTTGCAGTGCAATTAATTTAACCCTTGCTGAGGAAGCGTTAAGCAGGTAATTTATTACAAATTAAAAATAATAATAAATAACACCAATGTAGACTGCAAAAAGAATTGAGGTTGTTTTAATGTCGCATGCAAGGTATTCAGTCTATTAATTCATAAATGCAGTAAAACCGTACAAGTGAGATAACATCGACCAATATCTGGAGGATCAGGATAGCTCAGTGGTAGAGTTTTGCCCCGGAAAGGAAAAGGTCCTGGGTTCAAATCCCGGTCTTGGTCCATGTTTTTTCACTTGTAATTTAATTAACTATATTATACTTGTTAGAAAAACTTGAACACATAATCGCATTAGGAATATTTGTATAACTCAAACGGGTTTAAAAGACATCTTCACTGATGCCTGAGCTGCAATAATCAAACCATAACTGTTCCTGTATTACTTTTATTATTTTATCCTAACTTTTACCATTTGGAAGTAACAGAGGATTAAACTCGCATGCACTATGCAACGGTGCTGTTTAGTAAAAAATATTTTAAAGTTAAATATGTATTTAAATCACATACATATTTCGTAACTAACAAAATACATTTTGAATCTTGATAATCGTTATTAATCATCATTATCTGTAAAATATGCTGGACGATTTCAAATGCTGTTTAATTTTGGGAACTTAATAACTGCTTTTGTTTAAACTATGACCAATATTAGCACACACAACAAAAAGCATGTAGAGAGAAAATAACTGAATCAGGGTTAGGTACTTGAATTACAAACGAAAAGATGACCAAACGTTATGTTTTATATAGGAAGTTAGAGGGGTAGATTTTTGTAATATTTTTTTCAGACAGACAATAGACACACAAATAAAGACAAAAATGTTAGCATGTAGAGTTGACATAGTAAAATTGGTCACGATGTATGAAAAGTAAGAAGGGAAAACTTGGTTGTATATTAGTATAGATTCGTCTTTTAAAATTAGGTTAATATTTATTATGTAGTTAGTTCTGGCTATATTTTCACCACAGCTTCTAAACTACTTAATCAATTTTTGTATTAAATTAATCAATCTTTTTAGCTTAGAAAGAATAGTGAAATAGGTTTTAGTTTAAAAGCATGGCAACTGCCTTTTATATAAGGCCAAACTATTCAACAGATAGGTTAATTGATCATTTTAATTTAGTACATACATTTTAAATCTAAATAATTGAGTAGGCCTAGTCACTAAAAAAAGCAATGTACGTATGTTTAGTAGTGACATCTAGGAGACAGTTTCTACAAACACAATGGATATAAACATGTAAAATTAGTTGGAACTATGCCAGGAAATAGTTTAATTTTCTGAAAAGACATTTGTACTCATACCATAAAATGAATCTTTATAACTTTCCTCTCAATTACATTTTAGATTTAATTTTCAATAAAAGAGTCATTCCACATTCTTCTGAGCAGTTTATATGTCCCACTCTTTTGGAATCCACATCGTAGTTATTATACATTAAGAAAACAAAAGAAATTGTATTTTCAATTGAAAAACTTAGTATTTGGCACTTATATAAAGAAATATCATTTTTTGTTGAGACATCATACATACTTTTACTAGATACATTGGTAAGGAAACCCTATACAAAACTGTATAATTATCATTTAATTTGTTGATGTTCATTTAAGTATGAAACATTGATTTTAAAAACACAGTAAAATATTTAGCATGTTTGGTGTTAAATAGTTTAAAGAAAATAGTTTTTTGCTAATATTGAATTTTGCAATTTTGAAAGAATCTATTTCTGCTATTGAACTACAGACTGTTCCAAAAGTCTCTATACAAATGAAAAAATTAAACCCAGTATAATTCTACACATTTTACAGATTATTCTGACTTGATGTCCTTTAAAATTCATGTACAAACCAATCTGTTAGTTTTGTAGGATATCTTTTTAAATACCTGGTGCTGTCACAAGAACACAGTCATGATGCATGCGTTAAAGGCCTGAATATCTCTGATGTTTTTCTTGGCAGATACTTGAGAAATCTAAGCATGCAAGCTACGTTAGGTCATGACCTAGAAGGTCATTTCACCAAAAGATTCTGCCAAAAGAATAATCTCGATGAGTTTTAAAATTAATGTAGATCAGTTAACCAAAAATAAAACATTATTTACAACACAAAATACAAGGTAGAACAATGTAAACAACATCAGGTTTAAATAGTATTAGTTATATAAGTGCTGATAATTGTCAGCTGACTAGACAATCAAATGTCACAATTGTATTGTAAATCTATGGTGGATTTTGAGACGCCCGACCTACCTATATACTTTTTATTATTCTATACCAACTAATTAATAATTACTTCTGATTATTGTACTTTCGTTTCTTGCATTAACATTATAACAGTAATAAATAAAGTTAATTAAACTTTGCAATGTTTTAACTCATAAAAGTCTAATTGTGGTTTATATTGATGTGACTACAAATCGAGTAGGTATTGTAAGAAATCTTATTAGTATTATATTCTTTTGCATACTTGATATTTTCATCGACTTAAATTAATTCTTACTTTAAACTTAGCACTACGGAAAATCCAATGCTATTACCTTAAATTATATTCGCAAACCCCAGCATATTTTGTCACCGTAAGACAAACAGGTTTCATTAATAATAAAACTATTTTAATGGGTATAAAATATAGATCCACATATCAAATTTGAAGAATCACTCAAAAACTAACCAATAATTTTAAACTATAAGGGATTAATAATACAATTGATGATAGTTGTTTTTTTTTTAAACGAAGTACATAATGTTATGCAAACTGCGAGTTTAACTTATAACAATCCTGCCAACGATTAAAGCCTTGAGATGTAGAGGTTGCTGTCTGTAGATGAAGTAACATAAAATTCAAAAGCTTTCTCTTTTATATTGTAATTAACTCTTTTTTCTATAGTTTGTATCTTTGTTAAAGGCTGCATGCTTTGTGCTTCTACACTCAAATGTAGCTCTTTACTAAAAAGGTTTTATAAAAATAGAACTGACTTAAAATAAAAACATCCACAGATAAAATGATTTGAAATATCTGTCAACTCGTCATCCTTTACCTCTTACACGTAACGTAGGATTTATAGTAATAATTACCTTCCTTAATTTGGTCTGTAGTGCCAATATTAAAGTGTAATTCATCAATTTCAAAGCGGTAAATATTCCATAAAAGTTATAAAACTAATAAATACAAAACATAAACGCAATGAAAATAGTAAAATTATTTTTCGGCTTACATTTTTACATTAAAATAGGCAATTGGTTAAACTCCCAAAATAAAAATATTGGAACAAACTAATTTTTAAATGAACGCAATAAGCGGCCTTTAAACAAGTATTAACATTAACTTTATAAAGAAAATATTAATTTGTCAGATGATTAAAAATGAAGAAATTCTTGAATACAGGTACTTGAACTGTAATGATGCAATGTGTAAGTGATGGAATGTACTTAACACATTTAAAGACGATATATTAACCTTATAGGGTCCGGTAGGGTTATTACTTGTTATTGTTTAAGTTCGATCGATACACTTTATAACGAATATACTTTATCATGCTTGTAAATCGTACGAATGTTACGTTTCATAGTTTTAAAGTTAAATTTACTAAACACAACTTTAAATTAATATTTAATTGAGAGAATGTTGTTTCTCACATGTATATTATATCTATATATATATAAAAGCGAAATACCATTCACTCACTGTTTCACTCATCACGATTTCTAAAAAACTAACGAACGGATTGAAATGAAATTTGGTATGTAGCTTTCTCTAGGGCCATAGGTGCTCACTAAGAAAGGGTTTGAAAAAATTCGAAATTTAACGGGGGGGTTTGGGGGGATCAAAGTTATTAAAAAACGATTTATTCAAAACTACCGAAAGGATTGGAATGCAATTTGGTATGTAGCTTCCTCTAGGGCCATAGGAATATAAATTATGTGTTTTCTTATTACTTCGGACGAGACAGTTACTAGCACCGACTGTAGTTGAGTTAAAAAATGGGTTTTATTTTAAACGTCGACGTCCAAATAGGCGTATAACAAACAAAGCAATTTTATATTCACAAAACTAATTTTACATTCTTACAACACTTTTAATTCTTAACATTTTATAAATAATTAAACCATTTATATATCTTTGGAGAAAGTCCACTAATAGGAAGAAGGAAGGGAAAACGTAGTTATATACATTTAAAAAAAAAAATGGAGTATCAATTTATTCCCCTGATTTCATACAAATTATCTTATTTCCAGGAGACAGAAAAATGTAATGAAGTTGAAAAATAATGTAATGTTTATAAATTGAGCGTATTTTTTAACGAAATGTTAAATTATAAATGCAGAATTTTGTCGACTTTATTTTGTGCAAGAACAAACGAAAATGTCATTTTCGAGGCTTTGCATTGACTGTAATAATAATAGCTGAATAATGTTACCTGCTCAAGCAAATCCATTAAAACAAATTGCCACGATGGTCATGGTTGTTAAGGGTCTGCTCCAGTAAAAATAAAATGGATTTTAATCCCATAAGAGCAATGTTAAATTTCATACCATTTATTTCGTTTACTTTTATCATAAAATTGTTTGCAAGGTCTCATTTTAAGCACAGTCACAATACGCATCCTTCTTGCAATTTACATTTAAAAAAAATTCTTTCATTTATCAAGTAACTGACATTTTGTAAGTACAAAGTTTGATTTTTTTCCTAACACAATAAAAAATTAATAATGAAAAATAATTTGCAAGCAGGATTCGAAATTTTATAAAGAATATTCAGTTTTTTTTCAACACGTAATTACAAAAGATAGACTTATAAAATGGTTTGAAATGAGGCAATGTCAAAGCGTTCAGCTGCAAGAAATTGCACTGCTTAGATAGGGAACAGTGATACCGGAAATGCGTTTCCTGTTGCTTTCTCGTTTACTGGAGCAGACCTTTAAGGCGTGAAAGCTTTATCAATCTTCATGGCAACCATCAATTTAAATGATCCGGGTGAAATTCCCATTGACCCCGAATAATTTTCTAAATGGTTTCTTAACAGACATCATTGGCTGTGGTTCGGATTCCACGTAAAACGGTAGGTCCCGTCTTCATTAGCCTTAAAGTGCAAAACAGCGGACGTTGAAAAAAAAATCCTTTAAAACAATACGTAAATAAAAATATTTGAAGTTCGTTCAATTATTGTTTACCTGAACAATTGGTATAAGTTTTATTAAATTTTAGTTTGTGCTAACTCAACACAAACCTAATCTGATAATTATATTTCATTTGTTTTAACTGCTGCTTGGCAACAACTATTTAAACCCGGTGTAAGCAGAGCAAGGTTGGACACATTACTACAGGGGTAAGCCCTGGCCTGGGGTGACACAAACATATTTCTTTACAGAGGCTAAAGAATCTGGAACACATTATTTAGCGGCTAGATCTTTTAACTTTTTTTATAGTAGAAGAAACACGTTTAATATACTTCTTTCTGTTTGGAATTTATATTTTCCGTAAGGATCTTTTCAAAACACACTCAAACGGATTAGACGTTACTAATCTTTACCAGTTTATTTTGGGCTTTAATAACTAAGAACTTGTTTTAATAATAATACACACATCTAAGGACGAAGTGGGCATTTTGAGAAAAAATATAAAGTGAAATTTATTGACTTTGTATGTTTTCAAGTAATAAGATAACTGTTTAAAATTACCAAACATGCACATTTTTTTCTGTCCAATATTTATAAATGTTGAGAGAGAAGGTTGAAAAATCGATTACAAAGTATAAATGCATAGTCTACCGAAATGCATTTGTTTGATCAAAAATATGTTGACCTAAACACAAAATGTCCACATATGTAATAAACTAGTTTGATCCACCCTACTGCCTTTGCCCACCAACCCAGCAGCGTCTCGCGACAAAGCAAGTTCAAAAGGATTATTGTTTATTTATTATTTGTTATTTTCAAGGATATTCAATGATTAGGACAAATGCACTTGGATGCGCAGTAGGGCTAGAGTTTTTAAACAAAATTAACCGATTCTAAATTTGCTAAGATGGTTGCTATAGTAATAATTGCTTTCAAGATACGTTAGTCGTTTCAGTATAGGCATACAATAAAATTGTGTTAAGCTTTTTATTCAAACCTGATACTTTATTTACAATAAGTTACATCTAACCAAAGTTTAAATTTTAATAAATTAAGCGTTTTACTTTCTCACTAATCGATCGAATAGTTTTCTCTTTAGGTAATAATAATAATAATATTTATTAGTTACTCTCCTACTTTAATGTACTATCCCCTCTCCTACTTTAATACAATTATGAAGTTACAGTTAGCGTTACGGTGGTTGGCGTGTTTTGCACTGTGCGTCGGCCGCTTCTCATAGTGTTCAGTGTCAAGCTCACATTTGCGTGATAATAATTTAAATTTGTTTGTGAGAAAATATGTGCCAGTTTCTGGTACCGTTTATTTAGTTTGTGTTTGTTTATTTTGTTAACCTAATATCCTAAAAAGGCTGCAATTTATGAATAATAATAATAAAATGATTCTAAATTTTATAAGTTGTTGCTATGGTGATGAACGTAAATGCATTCAAGATGTTTTCTAAGGTTTTGATCTGAATCGCCTGTTGATTTTTAGTGAACCCACGCATTTTCACTCTTCGAATGTTTTAAAATTTAATTTTCCTAAATAATTTCTTAGTGTGCTTCTATGAATACATAAGAATATTACGCCTAATTCTCGTACTTGTATCTTAAGTAGTGTTTACTGTACTTTCATTCGATGTCAGTCAGCCAGGCAAAGCCGCTTAAATAAATAGATAATGAATTTAAACACTTCGTTTAAATTCAAACCATAATAGTAAACAATATATAATAAGGATGTTATAAATGTAATACAAAATAATGTAATATTAATGTAAAATTTTTTTCCCCGAAGGTGAAAATCTTCAAAAAGACACCATTGCACGCAATGGTAGTGTGGGATTTTTATCCACTAAAAACACCTCCGGTTAGCATAACCAGTCCACCAGACCTATTTTCTTTTCTTACTAATAGTTCGCTGTGTATGAGAGATTTAAAAAACTAAAAACTCTCCGCTTCATTACGCCATAATATCCTGAGGCTTCTTTCTGCTAAGGCAACGCGACGTATGTCGCCGCCTACATCCAGTACACTTAGAATTTCAGGATAAATGTTGAAGTGTAATACAAAAATTTGAGTACTGTTTATTATTTCTTATAACTGCTTACATATATACGCTCATACGCACGGATACAATCTAATCATAAAGAAGTCACAAAAGCACTTTTAAAATTGCACAAACACAAATAAACTTAGCCTAACGACTTAGCAAATTGTCAAGACCGTAGTCTTGGTGAAAGACAGCATCTGTTTAACAACAATGGCTGCTTATCTGAAACTAAAATGACTTTATAGAAATTTTATGACTAAATTTGGAATAGATAATTTTGAGTGGGAATGAGATGGTGGATCGATGAAATACACTGGAATTAATTACGAAAGTGTGTGGCTTTTAAGAATAGAGCTTGGATTTTTGGATACTTATGGTGGTTCGTAAACCAGACATAAGGGACGTTTTCTTCTGACCTGCGCAGGTGCAGGATCAGTGATGATCTGTTTTATGTGTGTGTGTTGAGACCCTTCGGCTCTGTGTTTGACTCTATGTGTTAATTTTAGGATGAAGTCCTCGAGTGTGGGGATTTTGGGCCCTTGAGAGATGGTGACGTTCTTTACGTACCATGGGGAGTTGGTGATCCAACGGAGAGTTTTGTTCTGGAAGGAATCCAACTTTTTCTTCCAAGAAACAGATAGCAAAGAGTACCAAGCTGGAGCTGCGTACGTGAGTACCGGTCTGATATATGTTTTGTACATGGACAATCTGATGCGAAGTGGTAGTGGGCTCTTGGCCTGAATGACTGGAAGGAGTCTGCCACGGACGGATTTAGCCCTAGACAGAGTTTGCTTGGCGTGATGGGACAGGTTTAATTTAGCGTCAAGCGTGATTCCAAGGTATCTGACTTTGCGGGTCCATGCTATGGGTGATTTATTTAGAGTTAATTGGACTTTAGGAAATCTACGTAGTGGAGAAAATTGGATGGCTTGCGTTTTATCTGTGTTCACTGCAGTTCTCCACTTCCTGAGCCACGGCTGTAGGGCATCCAACTGTTGTTGAATGACCGACGAGCCGTATTCCAGGTTCAGAGTCCTGTAGTAGAACATAGCGTCATCAGCAAAGAGTCGCAGTGATACTTTGGGGATGACTGGAATATCGTTAGTGTACAGAAGGTACAGTAACGGACCAAGAACTGAGCCTTGGGGAACTCCTGCCTCGATGGGTCTAGAAGTAGAAAGAGTACCTTCGGCAGCAACCTGGAACCATCTGCTGTCGAGGTATGAACTTATGAGATGTATATAGCATGGAGGAACTGGGCGGCGGGCTAGTTTGTAAAGCAGGCCTTCGTGCCATACTTTATCAAAAGCTTTTGATATGTCCAGGAAAACTGCAATTGATTGATTTTTATTTTTGAAGCCATCGGAAAGGTCGTTGAGAACTTTTACAAGTTGGAGTGTTGTGGAATGTTCACTTCGAAAGCCAAATTGCTCAGGACGAATGACGTCTTTGAGATGTTGGGTGAGCAGGGAATTAACTAATCTCTCAAAGACTTTAGAAATTGTTGGCAGTAAAGAGATGGGCCTGTGATTTTCGGGAAAGAGAGCCGATTTTCCGGGTTTGGGAATCGTGATTATTTTGGCTCCTTTCCATGATGAAGGGAAGTGACCTGTTCGCATGATTCCATTAAAGATATTTGTTATGAGTGCTACCGTAGTAGCTGGAATGTTGCGAAGCGCGGTGTTGCTAACGTTATCTATGCCAGGTGCTTTACGTGTAGGGAGTTTGCTAATGAGACTTGCTACCTGGTCGCATTTGAAAGGGTCGGGGAGAGGCCCCATGGGACAAGCTAGAAATTTTTCGAGAAAATTTTCCACATGTTCTATGTGGTCATCATCATAGATGCGTGCGTTTGGAGTGAATTGGTCTTGGAGTGAATCAGCGAACGTTTCAGCTCTGTCCGCGGGTGTGTAGACTACACCATTGCGACCATGAAGAGGGTGATTGGGAGTTTTTGTTGCTAGGAGCTGGCGATTTAATTTCCATAGGGACCCGTTTTCTGGAGTTACTGTTGATAGGAATAGGTCCCATTCATCCTCAGTATGGGTGGCTAGTAGCGACTTTACTAGTTGGGTTTGGGCATTGAACAGTCTCTTGTCAGAGGGTGCTCGTGAAAATTGCCAATTTCGGCGAAGTTTCCTTTTCTTGGCCAGCTCCTCTTTGATGTGAGGAGGGAGTCCAGCCTTAGTCCCAGTTGTAGGGGAAGTGTAAGCACTGGAGTTTAGTGCTGCGGTTATGATGGTGTGGAGATGGGTCACCTGATTTTCGATGTCAGTTGGGGTGTTGATGTCTGCAGTGAGATTAGGGGTTTGCCTGAGAAGGCATTCGGTGTACTTCCTCCAGTTAATTCGTTTACCTTCCTTTTTAGGGGGTAGACGTTGATAGGGAGATGTGCCAACAGTTAAGATTATGGGATTATGATCTGAGCTGAGATCGTCAATGCAGACAAGATCGTTGGAGAATTGAAAATTTTTTAACACGGCAATGTCAAGAATATCTGGTTAAATTACTTATATACTTACTTTTCCACTCTTAAATTATATATTACTTGTTTGTAAATAGTTGTACCCTTATGGATTGTCGTGTTAAAGAGGCACTTAAATTTCTAATATTAAAAAAATTTTCATTGTTCAAAAACGATAGATTCGGCTTATTTGTCATAAGTTTATAAGTGTTCGTTAAGTTGCATTTTTCAGGTATTTAAAGTACTTCCACGGTAATATATTTGTACATATAATGCTATAAAGATGTTTTACATAAGTGTAAATACAGCACTCGTACATAACCAAGATATAATTAGACTTATAAGTAATGCGCATACTCCAGTACCAAATAAAAATAAGACTATTTTAGGTAAGACTAAACATTTTAAAATTATAAATTTTTTGATGCACTTGTTACATGTTTTAGATTAAACAGTGCACATTTTCAATATTTTAACTTACTATGTTTACGATGTTTTGGGGCTATCGTGTTGTGTGAATGTAGTAAGGGTATGCTTATTTTGTTGCAAGTTAGTTTTTTGTATTTTTCGTTCTAACTTTTGCCTCAGTTTTAAACAGACTCCTCCTTTTTTGCAAATTTGTGTAATTCTTCGTCGTTAGTTTTGTTTAACTTTTCACAGCCCTTTGTTTGTTTTCTAATCTACGAGGTTTGATAAATAATATGTTTGTTTCTTTTTTTTTAATGAAGGTAGTTTCAAAACAGGCTTAGAAAAGTCTAAAGGGAGTACCTAAATTTTCTTTGTACCATTGGGTCAGAACAGTTTATAATTTCTGTTTTCTATATTTAGTCTTACAAGTGAATAATAAGTCCTATTTTGAATTATTTTCTGTAATTTATATTTTAGTTTTGTAATGTAGTATTTATTTATTATTATTTAATGTCATTATAACCCAAACCCAGTAATTATGTTACTTGCATGATTCTGAGTTAGTGTATCAAAAATTAAGAATTTGAATTTACGCAACTGCATTTTATGCATTGACAACTTTTCACAAAATGAATTTATTATGTTTCCTTGTGAATTTACAAATACAAATTACAGAAATGTGGAAAGAATTTTATACAGTTGTGTCTTCGGTTAGTAGCAAGATATATACGCAGAAAAAGTAGGTGTTAAATCATTTAACCATGATTCATAATAATATTTTGAGTTTATTATAATCTAAACGAAAAACTGTAGAGTTTTATTTCTATACACCAACCTCTAGCTCATATTGCCTATTCAACGGTGGTATAGTAATAAGGGTTTTACAATTCTTGTAGTTTTAAATCTTATATTTATAGCCTATAAGTGTTTAATCTGCTTTTATGTATATGGTTATAATATTTTAAAACAAATCACTAAACATGAATATTATTTTCATTTGTAATAGTTTAGTTATTACTGTATTATATTAAATACAGCATAATCAAGACAATTTAAATTATAATGATTGGGAAAGTTGAATGTGTTAGTATATTAATATTTTTTTTTTTTTTTTAAGTATGAAAACTACTGTTTAGTGTGAACATTTTTATGTTTAATACTAATGTAATAACAATACCAAAAATAAACTTCTACCGATAAAATGTAGCAACAATTTTAGTAGATCAAATAGTCTAAATAAATACAATCTTAAAGTTTAAGAGTTTGACACCCTCGGAAGTGATGAGAGAGTAATGAATTGAAACTTTGTAGACCCAGAGTCTTGTTGGGCTTAAACGTTTGTAAGACTTAACTCTTGCCAACGGTAATCAAACATTCTAGGAAACTGTGTTTCTCGACGATCATTGTTAACTGTAAATTTTACATTTTTAAAGTGATCGTTATAACATTATTTATTATTGTATGCACTTATTACTCGAGATTTAATTTAAAGGTTAATAGGTAAAACACAAATACAAAAAAAAAAAAACTTCATTAATTTTTTTAATTAGGTTGAAAGTTTAATTATTTAACACTTTGTTTATTAAAATGATACATTTCATAAGTAATTCACTTATGAAGCGACATTGTTTGTTTTAAAAATAAATAAACATTTAGGTATTCACTTTTATTATAATGTACTAACCCAACGGTATAAAATAGTGTGATATTAAAGCAAATAAATCTCTCACTATGGTGCAGAAATACAATACCGTTATAAAGCTTTTTAATATGATGGACTATATTCCCAGCTTAATCCCAGTCTTCGTTTATTACCACATTCTACTTATATTTTACTACGTGTTAAAATAGGCAGTCTTCT
>JAGFPH010004660.1:25986-56651 GCA_018207615.1 Philaenus spumarius | reverse complement strand
CTAAATTATTGTGTAAATATAAATTACAATAATTACGCTAAATATGTGTAAGGTTGGTCAACAATGATTACATGATTGTTTACTGAATGAAATACTGAGAAATATACAGTAATTAAATTAGTTAAAGTATCACGAATACCGTAGGCTATGATAAATATTTAAAATAAATTAAACTGCAGGCCAGAATAATGTAATTCTAAACAATATCTAATACATAAAACAATTATTGAACATATAATTAAATTAGGTACAGTAGAAATGTATGTTTTACATGGTTTCATATGTATGTTTTACATAAAACTATAAAAGAATGTTAACAAATAAAATTAAACCCTAAAAATTAAAATTCATAAGGTTCACATATGATATTTATTCAGGTTAAAGTTTTTACGATTTAAAATCTTTACAGTCCTTGTGCACCCAACTACTCCAGATAGTCAGATAAAAATTAGTTTTAAAATTAAAAATGAAAAAATATATAAAAGTTTAATTCCTTAAAAGTGAAACACAGTACCCATTTAGGGTTACTGTTTTGTCGGCCTGACTGCCAGAGTAGATTTGTACGAAACTGATAAAGTTATGTAAATTTGGTGCTCCAAAAATGCACACTGTACAATACTGTTGTGTTGGTATAAATAAACGGTATAAATATATGCCGTATAGAGCCGTCACGTACTTTTACTTTTACCATCACTAAAGCATAATTTAATCCAACCGTTTTCTAATGCTTAGATGGTTGTGTCTTGCTTGTATATTGTTGTTGTTTTATAACATTGATAACACATTTAGAACAGCCGGCTGAAGAAACACCTTGCCGGATAAATTAAACCTGCACCTATCCGGTTTGGTAAATATTAATACACCTTTCCATTTATATTTGTCATATATCTATTTGTATTGTCAATTATGTTTTAAACACGAAATACAACAATTAGAAATACTGAAGCCCCAATTACATGTTCGGTAAATAACACTACACTAATAAACAGAAAAACATGTATTGATATTGTTATTCTAGTTCCATTATGTACGTTTCGGAAACCAATTTGCCATCATCGTAGGGTTGAAAATTTAAATTAATGACTAAACTGCCATATTCTCCCCCCTTCCTCTGGTAGGTCAACCAATCATAAGTGGCCACGCAAATTACATATTAAAAAAAAGCCAGATAGAAGCTGCTAATGTTACTTGTCCCTGGCCTAGGGAATGACCCTAAGTTACGAAATTAAACAGTTTACATTTCATAAAACTACGTCAATTACGGAATTCCGTTTACAATACAATCTTAAAACTAATTGAAGTAACGAAAAGCAAAGAAGGGTGTATACAAATGTAAAAAAAGAGACCATTACTTCAGGGAACTAGAATAACAATAACAATAAATGTTTTCAGTTTTTTGTGTAGTGTTATTTACTGAACTTGTGATTGGGGCTTCAGTGTTTCTAATTATTTACATTCACCATAGTACTCTCATTGAATATCAAACAAAATAAAGTCTTTAATTATAGTTCTCAAATGCATTAGTTTAAAACTAAAATATACACTTTTTAAATCAAACATTTTCAATAGTTATTATCCGATTCCTATCATTTGCAAAATAGTAATTCATTTATACTTTTATGTTGTGCCGTCTACAAGATTTAGAATTAAGAAAACGTACTGGGGAACATTAAGACTGCACATGTTTTATTTTTATGTTATTAAAATTCAAGTAAATTCCCAATTTACCTTCCTTTACTTTCTTACCTTATGTTCCTGAAACTTAGAAACCTGAAATGTTCATTCACAGGCAAACACAAATAATACAAGATGAAAAATTCAAATAAACAATCTTGTTTATTGAGAAAAGATTTATATGCCATTAGATAAAAAAAATTATACGCCCTTAAATTAAAGCTTTGTTTTTTACATTAAAGTTTACAATTCAGAAAATATTTATTAGTTACAAAATTTATATAAACCCTCCCTTTGAAAATAAAATTTTAAAAAATCCCTCCCGTTTCTTAGTATAACAGATTTAAGGTTTGACATTACGATTAATACAGAACTGTAAAACAACAAAATGAAGTTATGACTTTTTCAGCCTTCAACAAAAAAATACATATATATATATATATATAATTTTATGGTAACTTAGTTATATATTTTATTAATTAAAGACAAGCTTGTATATATAGATCCTTTTTAAATTTAATTTATTTTGTTTTAATTTTTATGTTGGCCAACTTAATTACAAAAAATAATTTTTGAAAAATAAACAAAAGAAAATAAACAAACTAATTGAATAAGAAATTATTTAATTATATTGTGACGTCACCAAAAAATATATATATATTTGTGATAATTTTGAAGAGTCCTTGGAGGATTGAAGTTTCAAAAATTTGCATGCGCTCCTCCCAATATTAATAACAAAACTTAGCCTATAATTTAATTGAACAATGTTACGGGGTTTAGCCTAAACCTTTAGAAAAGTTTTAAATTGGCACTGTTCGACGTAATTTATAAGCACTCATGAACACACACGGATTGTTTTATTAGCTGCAACATAAATTAACACATTTTCGAAGAGCAGTATTCTAGGTAGAATAACTAATGTGCAGTTGGAAACTTATTTTTTTATTTTTTTTTTTTTTACGGTATCTGTTGTACCCACAACTTGAACCAGTTGTTTTAACTGGTGAAGAATTGTTTAATCCATTTAGTCAAGAACTAGGCCTACGGAATCACTGGAAACCGCTTCAACTTGATCGTCGATACAGACAATAAAGACTGACTGAACGTTTCAAGGTCTATCAGCTGTCCGCCAAGGTTCAACGTACATTGCTCACTTGATAAGGAATATTGGTTTTAAAGGAACGGGAATCTGTAGACAGTGATATTTAGATCTATGGTTGTTCTGATTTAGCCGTGATTTCGAAGGCATAGCATTGAGCATTTATAGCGCGCTATTTGAATTAACGTCACAATGTCATAAATAATTATGAAAGCACTACATGAAGCAAATATCAATGCACATCCATGAAGTTTATTCTTTAAGAATAACTAAGTAAAGTAAGTATATTTTAAGTAATATTTAAGTAATTAAATACAATGTTTATAATTGTAAGTAATTTTGTTAAATATTTACAGAGAATAGACTAACTTATTATATTATCATTTATACACTTGTCTCTACACTGTTAAGTAATTTGAAATAGTATGGAAGTAGGACACTGGATACTTCCTTCAGGGTGTTAATGTTCTCCCAGAGAAAACTGTTCCCTTAGGGATTTGATTAAAACTAGCTTCAACTTTCCTAACAGCTTTAGTTTCTACCAGATATGACCATCCAACATACAATTATTCCGAATATATTCTTTTAGCACTTCGTTGTAAGATTGTTTTGACATACCATCTTATACAATAAAGCGTTTGATATAAAAACTGTTCTATGATTTCATGTTTTCCTCATATGTTAAGGGATTATTGCTTAAAACGTTAGAACTTTTATATAGAATACAATTTATCTTTAAATTATTGGAAAAAATATTACGAGCAAAAATATACCTGAGAATCAAAAACTTGAATGTTTGTTCCTCGTGTTTGAAACATTTTATTAAAAACTTCAAAAATCAGACGTAAAGTTCGCACAATTCTGAACTTTTGTTATTAACGTACCGTATAAAAACTTTACCCACATTTCTTATAATAATGACGTATTCTTCAATACAATATTATATTGAGCAATAATTTAGTTGCAAATTTACCAATAAAACAATATGGCTTTACAAAATAAAAATTATACAACCAAATATTGCATTTATCATTTGAAAATAAAAAAAAGAGAGCCGTTGAAATAAATAACTACATTCCATGAATTTGAAAGTGCACATTGCAGTAACGCCTGTCAATTTTATAAATTGCATAGGTAAAGTTATTTATAACATATCATACAATACATAAATGAACGAATAGTTTATTGTTCTAAACAATGAGTGCATTTGGGATTTTTGCACAGAATGGTCGCAATCCTGGCTATACGAATACACGTGGTGGTAATCTTTTACCTGTCGGATTTATTATTTTTCCTCACATTCTTCATAATTTTTGCTTACATCAATATTTCGGGTAAAGGGATTGCTATTTCAATTGTTACTTTACTAAGATAAGCAATAATATATAATAATAAGCAATTGGTTTATTTATAACTTGGCGAAACCCCTGCGCCAACCCTGTTGGAACCTTCTGTAGACATAATCATGTTATGTTTTCTTGATAATAAAGGCAAAGGATTAATATTAACCCCAAAGCTAAGACGGTAAATAATGTTAAATGTTCAAATAAATTATTTCGTATATTGTATAACAGCAGTTATAATATAATAAAGGTTAAAAGAACCAGCAAGGCTTAGGTTTACATTTAAAAACCTAACCTAAAAGTTATAAATACAAATAATTGCTTTAAAGTTTGAAATCAGTTGTTAATGGAAATATTAGAGCAAACAGCTGTTTTATCGGCTATTTTATTCGATTGGTTGCTAATTGGTAATGAATGTAAATACATTCAAGAAATATGTGTTGGTTCATCAGCCTAGGCCTAACCTAAGAATTGTTTCCGACTAAATTTACAAATATTGAATAAAAAATGTTTTTATAAAAAGAATTATATCCTAAGATACTCAGGGTTAGTGTAAAACTATTAGTACAACTATTTTTTCAATCAGTTCAGTAGTTCCAGAAATTATCCTCTACATACAAACAAACAAACCTCCTTATATTAGCACAGATTATCATTACAGTTAGTTGAAATATTATTATTTGAATTTTACTTAAACTATTTACGTAAACGTGAACATATTATGTTTTACTTGTAGTTTATTTAATTTCCAACGTCCAATATATTTAGATGTAATAATAAAAAACTGTTTGGAATACTTTTGTTAACATATTCAGATTTATTTGCCTGTATTCATCATTTACTAAATACATACAGATTTAACTCTAACAATAATAATAATAATATATATATATATATATAATATGAAGAAAAAAACCCGATATATTAGATTATTAAAAAATATTTTGTATAGACTTTTAATTACACATTTTTAATTATAAAAACGAAAACTTTAGTTTTATTAACGGTATCTTCGTTTATCCCAACATGCAACCTCGGCCACTTATGGTTTTCTGCAGATCTGTAGAAATCACGAAATAAACTATTTACTTTGAGGAACTGAAATACTTTTGCTAACTTAGTAAGTACCAAATACATTCGATTCTTTCTAAGAATAAGTATATTAGAAATACATCGTGGTTTTATCGCAATAGGTACATATTAAACTTTAATATAATTATAACTAACAAAATACAGTATGTAATATAGTATGTAGTGTGGTTCTGAAGAGATTGATAAGTTAAAACCTCAGTTGAAAAGCAAAAGGGAATAAGTAATATATAATTATGTAAAAAATCAATCGATTGTGATATAAAAAACTAACATATTTAAACACAATTTTTACATAACAAAAAAAAATTATTAATTTATGTATTATATTATTTATTTGGTTTAAGTAACTGAATATTTCATTAGTTTTTTTTTTGTATTTGCTAAACAATTTGATAGCATTCTAATTGATAGCCTACTAACCATAAATTTTTTAGTTTTTTTTTTAGTGGACTATCTCGTGTCATATATACTGAACAACTGGACTTGGAAACATTGCTTGAAATATAACTGGTATTATTATTGTTTGCACATTTTCATTAAATTTTTGTTGAATCTTCTTGAAAAGAAATGTGCTAATTAATAAATTTTTAACTATATATGTTTGCATACCTTGATGTGTGTATACTGTCCTTTTTTGTCCTTAATGGGACAACCTGTTTCGAAGCCCCTGTCTCAATTTTCGATTCGAGTATACACAAATTTTAAGTAAACATAGTGTCCCACTGAGTAACGATTATAAGAAAAAAAAACTCAAAACATGTAAATACATCGTGACAGTACATTAAATACTTCATAGTTGACCAACTACTGTGCTGTACTCATGAGTGTGGACCTGGAAAGAACGCAACCCGCACGGCACAGTGCATTAGTTTTGTCCTGTCACTTATTCCAAATGTATTCTAAAAACATCGGTCTGCATCTCTTCTCTTAAAACACGGAAGTTCTATTTATTAAAAATTAGTAAGTGTGTTTAACAATAGTATTGAAGGATGTTACCTAGGTGATCCACTTGGATTTGAAAGTCGGCATTTCTGAGAAATCGGAGGGTTGATGGTTCCACGAAATATATTAGTGACATGGCTAGTACAGCCGTGGCCAACGGCACCAGTCTTAGCGCCTGTAAATCTCAGGTCCACACTCGTGAGTACTACCATAGATCATGAATAATAAATACATAGGTTATCCAAATACAATGGTACTACACAGTAATATGCCCTGACCCTTGTACTCGACTTAAAATGGAGACATGATCTCTGAAACCAGTATATCCGTCGTTAAAGGAAAACAGTTCTGTAGGCACTGTACGAACATGTTTAAAAATTATGAGAATACCATGCTATTCAAGTTCTCACGCAAAACACAGGGGCATTAAAAAGTTTGCTTTCCTCTACACCATTTTTCAATTTAATATAAAGTATAATTCGATTTCTTTCAAAACGTTCTTTAAAACTAACGCAATCCTTAATTTGAACGTCCTCTTAAACAGGTTAAGATTAAAATACTTCTTCTGTTCCGATATTTCGTATTTTTTAATAAATTCACACTTGTGTAAACGTTTTTATTATTAATGGCTATTAAAATGCAGTCATCTGTCAATGAGGAAAAACAAATTTATTACAAAAACAAACGTTAATAGATAAATTAATAACGACTACTAATAAATAAAAACGACTTACTAACCCTAACTTGAAAAATACGCAGAAAAAATTACTGCTAAAATTACTATACAATAATAAACTATTGGAATAAAAGTTCGAATTAGGGATTTAATACCTAAAACAATGACTTTCAACACCTAAAACGTAATCCTAAACAAAATAACGTTTCGTCGCAAAATATTGGAAAGAAAATGAATTAGAAATATGTGACATATTAATGAAACATGTATGTTGGTATGAATAGAGCAACTATTATACGAGTATGCTCATTCGTTTTAAGAAAACCGTGTTATAGCTAAAAGAATTTATAGGCAATGTTTTTAGTGAAAATTGCAATGCTCTTGAATAGTTTATTAGATTTTTCCAGTTCATTATTTTATCCGGAAGAAAGATCATAGTTGTATATAAATATATTTTGTAACAATTTCGTTATATTTTTTAAGAATATTTTAAGTTACAATGATTATGACTGAACTGCCAACAATAAGCTAAACCAATTATTTTAACTGCAGACTAGATTGCGTGAACCAAAGAGTGCAGGAATCATATGGTATTTTAAGAACTACAATGAGTTCACAAAGAACGGCTTTCTTAGCAGCTGTAGGAATGAGTATCATTTAATTTTTAATAAGTTTTATTAGCAAAACGTGTATACTATGTGGCTTTTGAAACAATACTAACGTCATAAACTACATAAGGATCACAATCGATATTCTCTCTTTGAGACTAAATTAATTTAGGCAATATCGTTTCCAAGCTTGAATCCTTTACGGTTTATACATAATATAAAATCAATGCATAGCCTGAGATTGTTTTAAACAGTTTCAGTTCTAGTGGTGAAAGTAGGTCGACATAAACTTCCCTCGAGGTGTAAACGTTCTCTCTAAAGGTTCGTTACAGATTCTCTTAGGGCATTGATTAAAACGAACATTTACCTCCATTGAGCTTCAGTTTGTGCTTGCTGTCACTCATTACTTCAATCAACTACAGTTATGTTAGCATATGATAAAACAGCTGATCATTTTTATAATATATCACTGTTAATTGAGTTGTATGAATATCATGAGAACTGTAATTTAGTGTTTTATCTCATTATCATTTTAAATCTACAAAAGTTAATGTAAAGTTTTAATGTGTAAAGTTAGAAATTTAAATAATTTTATTTGGTTATAATATGTAATTTACTATTCGTACGTACAACGCACGATAATTTAATTTGGTTCTGATCATATATTTTATTAACTAAAAATCTTTATTAAAAAAATAGTCATTAATTTCATACGAATTTTACTTTCTCACTACACTATAGTATAGAGAAAGTATAGCGATCGCAAAAAATATCGATGTTGAGATGTTTGTGGAAATATCCGTTTTGGGACTCCCTGAGTCCAAAAAAGTGGCTTTTACAAAATGTCTGTCTGTATGTCTGCATGTATACAAAGCTGGAGAGAAAACTGTTCGATTGATTTCGAACAAATTTGCACCAAACTTGTTAATTAGGAATGTATAGATGCACGAAATAAGGTGTTGAAAAATTTCGAAAAACAACCCTCATTTGCCAATACATCCCGAAAAAATTTGTTATTATTTTTTTATAAAAAAACCGCTATAACGATTTTGATAAAGTTTGCCTTATTTGTAGCCCTTAATGTACCCTGCCATATGCAAAAAAATGTATCTTTAAAAAAATTCTCGTTTAGCTAATAATAATATCTGATTTTCGGGAGTTTTTTGGCCGAATAGGGGGTTGTTTTTCAACATTTTTCAAAACCTTTTTTCATGCGTCTATATAGGAATAATTGACATGTTTGGTACAAATTTGTTCGAAATCGATAGGATTGTTTCTTCTTTAGCTAATAATAATAATTCGTATTACTTACTCTCCTACATTAATATAATATCCCCTCTCCTACTTTTATACAATTATGAAGTCACAGTTGGAGTCACATACGGGAGTTGGCGTGCAAGGCACACAATGCATTGTGTATTGAAAATACTCACATACGGGAGTTGGCGTGTGAAGCACGCAATGCATAAAGTACTCCCAATATGGGGATAATGCACTGTGTATTGAAAATATTCGCAATATGGGGGTTGGCGTGCAATGCACTGTGCGTCGGCCGCTTCTCATAGGTGTCCAGCTCACATGTGCGTCCTTAGCAGTGAATCTGTTTAATAATTTAAATATGTTTGTGAGAAAGTATCTGCCAGTTTCTGGTACCGTTTATTTATTTAATCTATTTACTACTAGACATTTGCAACATAAAATATTAATAAAGTAAACATTTAAATATTTTCAAGTAAATAAATACTGCTTTATCGATTAAGGATAATGATACCTTAACATTGTACGGTACACGCTTAGGGTCTAAATAATTCAGTGAATAAAATAATAATAACATTTCAATATTGAGTCCTCCGTTTTTTTAGAGCTAAAAAATTACCACTAACAAAAAAAAAACAGGAACTGCTGTTCAGCTAACTTTACAAAAAAACGTGCAATAGAAGATTATACATTTAAAATTACTATCGGTATAAAACCGTGTCTTGAAAACTATCTATATACCTTTCAAATAAAAATAGAGTATCTTCGAATAATAGAACGCACAAAACATTTACCCAACAGTCCAGTTAAATATCCTCCAATGAAAAATTTTAGTTCTTACGGTCTTAATAACCTTGCTTACCGATGTACTGAATTTAAATTTTGCAGTCATAGTTCAATATAGTATAAATTTTAGTATTGATCTTTGGAACTACCATTAATTATTGCTTCTTATTGTAATAATTTCTGTACGGAAAAGTTTAAAGATTTTCCACCAAACCTTAAGAAACATAACAAATACATTTATTTTAGTAATTTCCGCAAAATTCATTAAAATAAATTATGAACTCAATTTCCTTCCATTTTCTTTGATTTTTAGATTTTTAATTGAACAATACTAAAACAAGTTTATAAGTTAAGTGAATTACTGTGTCGGCTTTAAAGCAGGAGTTTCCCTTTGCAAAAGAACTTAAATAAACCCATTACATTTTCAAGAGTTTACAAAAAAAAAAAAAAACTTAACCATACATTATGATGAACGATGAAATACTACTGTTCCTTTAATGGTGTTATATAATTGTTCAATTTACCAGCAACATTGACTTCAAAGGAAGATTACAATTCAGAGTCTGTGAAATTCCGCTATTTAACATGATTCAAAATGGTGGCCGATATCTAATTGAATTACGCGTGCGTATTTCTCCTACAATTAATCAATTGATTTCCACTTACCAAAATAAATAGGGGTTTTTTTTAAAGTTTTGTTGAAATTCAATGAGATAATTTAATGCATTCAGATTATAAACGCTTTCAAAAATAAAATTAGTTCTTTAAATAGTCGTTACTGAGACACAGAAAAATGCCACTGTTACTTCTTAACAATTAAGGTGCCGTTTTATTGGACGAAAGTATTATTTGCTTTCTATATTTTTTATGAATTGACAGTTACATTTTACAACATGGTCAGTCTTTGTTTAAAAAATTAAACATTGGCATTCTAAGTCATTGAAATGCATGTTAAATAAACGATCCCTCTAAAAAGTATTCGGCGTAGTGAATTCAATTTGTGACAAATGGATGCTAATTTAATGGAATTAATGCGATTATTTCTAAATACTATAGGCACACTATGCACATTGTACTAATAGACACACAATATATTGTATTAGTTTAATAATTGTATTGTTTTCTTTTAAAAGATTTGAAATGAAAATACAAAAACTTTTATATGCTCCATTTTATTATGAAGTAAATGATAATGAAGTTCAGCAGTAGCCACCATTCAAAGAGATAGTTATACAGAGAGTCAAGAAAATATTGTCAAAAATTGGATAGGCGCAAATACGGAAAACGTTTCATCAAACATAAGTCCGGAAATGCTTAGTTTTTAATTATCTGCCAATTTTTAATTTCTCCACCCTATACGTCGTATATGGAGAAAGTATTGTTTTCGTCCAAATTTTCAAATTTGAATGTTTAGTGGAATTATATATGTTTTGGTGCTCCCTGAACCTCCAAAAAATGTTTAGTGGAATTATCTGTGTTGGTGCTTCCTGAACCCAAAAATATTTTTAGTGGAATTATTTGTTTTGGTGCTCCCTGAACCCAAAAAAGTGTTTTTTGGTGATATCTGTCCGTGTGTCTGTTAGGATGTGTACAAATCTGGAGACCATACCAACGGTCCGATTTTGATGAAATTTGGTATGCACGTGTAGTTCTAGAATATCTCCAGGCTTTTTTTTAATCGTTTTAAATTTTTTTATTTTCAAGGGGATTTACTCCCCCAAAAATGGTAAAAAACTAGAAAAATCTACATTTCTCAAAAACGGCTCTAACGATTTTGATAAAATATTTCTTATTTGTAGCCTTTAATATACCATACCATATGCAAAAAACGCATCTTTCTAAAAATTCTCGTTTAGGTAATAATAATAGTAACTAATTTTTGGGGGTTTTGGCAAAAAAGGGGATTGTTTTTCAAAATTTGTCAAAACCTTTTTTTGTGCATCTATACAGGCCTAATTGACATGTTTGGTGCAAATTTGTTTCGAAATCGATGAAATAGTTTAAATAATAATAATATACTATGGATGTGTGTTACATGCATCTAATATTTTACACGGTAACATTATCCTACTTTTGCAATTCTAAATAACCACCTCCTATGTTACTTCTTGGGAAGGTATAAAGTTTAAATGGGAGAAGGTATGTGGCAGTTATTTGGTACCGTTTATTGTTTTTACTACACCCTTAAAAGAAATTGACCTCAAATGTGGTGTACATATTTGGTACTTGAACTTTTTACGTTATTCAAAAAACCAGAACGTTATTTCGAATATTTCAAAAATGGAGTCCATTTAAAATTTTTACTGTTAAATATCTCTAAAACCGATAACTTTACAAAAAAATTTGCGGAACGAAAAAGTAATGTTTTTAATGATAAACAAAACGTTGATAAATTTTCCAGTAGCTCAAAATATAACCAAGTTATCTGAAATTTGTGCATTACAGACAACTACTATGAAATTATGTTTTTGGTTTTTAGCCTATAACTCAGTTATATTTAAAGCTTCTGAAAATAGAAGAAGAAAAAAACAATTTTGTTTATCCAAAATTCTTTTTTGTGTTTCTTAGTTTTTTTTAAAAGGTTTAGGTTTTAGAGATATTTAACATTAATATTTTTAAATGGCAGCCTTTTTTACTTTCTCCACCCTATACGTAGTATATGGAGAACGTATTGTTTTCGTGCAAATTTTCTAATTTGAATTTTTAGTGAAACTATCTGTTTTGGTGCTTCCTGAACACCAAACAATTTTTTAGTGGAATTATCTGTGTTAGTGCTCCCTGAACCCAAAAATACTTTTAGTGGAATATTTGTTTTGGTGCTCCCTGAACCCCAAAAATGTGTTTTTTTATGATGTCTGTCCGTGTGTCTGTAAGAGTGTGGACAGAGCTGGAGTCCATACCAAAAGACCGATTTTGATGAAATTTGGTATGTAGGTGTAGTTCTGTTATATCTCCAGGATTTTTTTACATTTTTTCAAATTTTTATTATTAAGGGGTTTTACCCCCCAAATTTGGCCAAAAGTCGAGAAAAATCTAAATTTCTCAAAAAACGGCTCTAACGATTTTGATAAAATTTGGCTAATTTGTACCCTACCATATGCAAAAAACCGCATCTTTCTAAAAATTCTCGTTTAGGTAATAATAATAATAATAACAGATTTTTTGGGGTTTTTTGGCCAAAAAGGGGGTTGTTTTTCAAAAATTTTCAAAACCTTTTTTCGTACATCTAAACAGGCCTAATTGACTGACATGTTTGGTGCAAATTTGTGCGAAATCGATAGAATAGTTTAAATAATAATAATATCATATAATAATATAATATGGATGTGTGTTACATGCATCTAATATTTTCCATGGTATGTCATACTTTTGCAATTCTAAATAACCACCTCCTATGCTACTCTTGAGAAGGTATACAGTTTCAACTGGGAGAAAGTATGTGGTAGTTTTCTGGTACAGTTTATTAAAGTATACAAAAAGTTATGATTTTTTGTACAATCTTAAAAGGTTACGTAAGAAATATTTACAAAAAATTTGAGGACAATATCTTTTATATTTCAAAAGATATTAAGCGTCTAGTAAACAAATGGAGGATAGTTTCAAAACTTTTTCAGGTTTATTTTTATTGAGACTGTTTTCCTCTATAGAAACGCCTGGTGAAATTTCGGACAATATTTTGGTCACACTCTGTATGTATGAATACAAATCTTAAAACTTGTTTAAATATCAATTTTGTTAAATTGATATTTAACAGTAAGTAAGTAAATACAAATACTTTGAATACAAACTTATTATATGTTAGATGTAGTTCATATCAGAGAAAGCTAAATGTCAATTGGTACTTTAATGGTAAATTATTTTCAGATGTTCTGTATATATATATTTTAATTTTAAGGAAAATACTATTTCGTTGATATTATTGCATTGCTAAACTTTTCACAGTGTTCAAGTATTCTAACCGAGAATTTAAGCTTTGTAGTTATTTATTTTAATTCCTTTGGTAACAAGGACGTTTTACTTTCTGATAAAATATAGCATTCGATCTAAAGTTATTAAAACGAATTTTAGTCGAATATTTTGGATTCAATCTACGATGTTTCTACAATAATTTCACTTATTTTAAGGTTATATCTATGAATGTCTTATTTATCTCCTATTTATGAACAATAACATACGCAATTTTATATCCACTGTCCTATATAAAGTCTACTACATATGTTTGGTTGCCAACAAATAATTGTATCAGCAGTGACATTTGTCACTATCTTACCATACCCAACGGTCTGTCAATTCCAAATTATGAAAAGTTAGTGGCATAGTTTACTGAATTCAAAAAAGAAACCAATTTCATTATTTTATAAATTCACAAAGTATTAGTGATTAATTGGAACTTGATGAAGTAGAATTATTAATGATAGGTGGGAAAACAATACATTGGTCCAAGCATGCAAGTTAATCTGACCCAGATTCAGCTACCCTAAGGGGCGGGGGAATTATTTGTTATATGTTCTGTCACCCGCGGCTATTAGCAACCCCTAATCTATATGTAATACGTTCAGTTCTAAAGGGTATTTATTCAACCAAGTATTAGATAAAGTATTGATAGTTTATAAGTAGGAGAAGAGAAGTACAGTGTATTTCAATTATTTTATGTTGATTTAATGTAATTATTTTGCAAAGATTATTTAAAATCATCATAATAAATTCATAAAAATTACCCAAATAGAATATAAGGTCCAGGGAGAAAAATAATTAAAAATATACACGTATATATGAAGTAATATATTTCTGCATCTGTTTGCATACCCGTGCATCGGTACGGGAAGTAAAATGGAAAAATAGTACTTTAGGAAAATTTCGAAAACTTAAGTTCAAGTTGCATAAATACGAATCCTTTTCGAAAATAGAGATTCAGTGTGTAGTTCTGAGTTCAAATTTCCATGAATATTTATAGGAATAAGCCTTTAGTATTCACCTGATTGACCTATTTACAAATAGGTTATTGGTTTTCTTAAGCCGAATTACAGTGTTGAAAAAAGAAAAAGCGTTAGTGATAGTTATGTTCGAAAAACGAACTAACAGCCAGGTTTTTAGGCAAAAGCCATTACCCACTACCACCCCTGGCGTTTCTAATTTTTGTATCCAGGCTATTTGTATTTGCAGTCCAACTTTTTCAGAACTAAACTATTGCTTGAATTGGTGTGAACTTAAATAAAAAATAGTAAATTTGGATTAAGGAAAAAAAGTAAGTCTGTTTAAATTTTTGTCTTTTAAAACTTCCTTTTATTCGCTCCTCTGACTGCTGTATCACCAGACCGTAAGGAGAACTTGCACCTGAACATGCTACATATAACTGGCCTTGGAAGAAAGTCATTCCTTAAATCCACTACTGATATTTTCAAAGATTGCCTTTGCGCTTTGTTAATTGTAATGGCAAAACAGCCCTTGACGGGAAACTGCAGTCGTTCAAACTGAAAATGGTAATCAGAAGGAATCAAATGAATTCGGCGTATAAATCGGTTTCTCCTTTAACACAGCCTGAATGTTAGACTTAAACCTGCAGTCTGGTTCAGTTACAAAGTTTTGGAGGGATAAAATTGCATAGTATCATTAATAGCGTTAAAAAATTGAGGCAGAAATTGAGAGGGGAATTCCTGGCGGGTTCAAAGTCTGGAGGAACGCTACATGGTATTGAACAGCACCCTCCAACTCAACCACAGAGTCCATATACTGATCTTTCACCAACTCTGAAGAAAGTTGATCCAATACAGAATCATTAATGCTGGCTGCGGAGTCGTTCCATGGTGGCGCAGAATAGCTACCATATGATTACCATATGATAATATGTTGTGCAGTTTGTTCAAACTGAGGTAGATACTTTCAGTCGTAGCGTTTAGATCTTTGACTGTTAAGCAAAGATTGTTTGGAATTACTACATTGCCTTCCTCTTCATGCGAACTACCATATGCGATTTGAAAAAGTAAGTTTGAAAACTCCTCTGCCCCAAAATCAACATTGAGAGGTTGACTCGCAAGGATAGGACTGTCATCTTTTGCCACAGGTAGGATGGTCTAAGGCACGCTTTTTCCTAATCAGAACGGTTCCCCGAGGAACGAAATGTAGCATCTGCGTGATGTCTCCGACTAATGCGATAGACATCCCAGCTATTGAGTGTTTACTACTTCGGACGTCCTGAAGAGTTCTATCCAATGCTTGTAATATTCCCTTGTGAGCCAAGGTGACCTCATCCCAAACAATCAACTTACACTTTATAAGTACATGTGCTGTATTGCTTTGTTTTGAAATGTTGCACAAAGGAGTCTCGATAAGGTTAAAGTTGAGAGGAAGTTTGAAGACCATGTGAGCTGTTTTTGCACCGTCTAACAAAGTTGCCGCTATAATAGAGGAAGCTACAGAAATTGAAATTTTCTCTTTTCCTTATAGTTGAAAGCAACAGATTGATCAGATACGTTTACCCTGTTCCACCTGCAACATCTAGAAAGAAAAGCTTCTCAGAATCTGAATCATCTCTTTTAATCAGTTCAGAGTAGACTTTACTTTATTCAGAGTTTAGCTTTGTTGGACTACGTCGTAAGACATTTCTTTGAGGTACTCAAAATTGGCATTTACCAAGTTTGAATCATTAGACGGCGAGGGAAGGTTAAACTGTTGCAGTGATAGGTTTGACATTGAAAACACAGTCCGTTCTAAATGGAGAAAGCAACATTAAAATGCCTCTGTGCTAACGGCATTGCACCCTTTTTCCAGTTCTCTTTTAATATCCTCTGATAAACTGTTTAAAAAAATTAAAAAGCTCACTAATAACAAAAATAGTCTGGTGTGATAAAGGGAATCTATACACATACGGTTAAAAAAACTAACAAACATAATAACCTTTTTAGAGAGTATAACTGAGAAAACAATGTTGAATTGCTGTTGAACGAACACAACGAATTTGGTCTAATATGGGAAATATCTTAACAGAAGTAAAACCTATTATGAGTTGTAGAAAGAATAAAGTGAACCAGAACAGTACTTTGTGAACAGACTAAAATATATATAAAGAAATGCCCCTTTTCAATAACTCTTCGACATGTTACTTACAAGGCATAGAAACTGAAGTAGTAAACAATAATTACAAAAAAACAGTTGATACCATACCAAGTTATTTATATGGTACTGTTAAAACTGATTTTGATTAAGTGGAAAGAAAAATAATGGTAATCCCATTAAAGCAGGAACGAAAAATGAGGTTCAGGTATGGTAGTAATGACGATTCAGCTACAGTAATAATATAGGCACCAAAGACTTGAACAACTTTGTTGCTAATGTATTGCAGTGAACATGTAGTAGAAGATATTAGTAGCAGGGGATGACAAATTGAAATAAAGCAAGAGAGCAGGTCGGCGCAAGTGACTGTACTGTATTGAAGCAGAACGGCTAATGAGCTAATCTGATATGAGCTCTGTTCATCGGATCACTGTTATCAGTGACCTTTGCTCTTATCACTGCGGCTATTTAGCAATGACCTTTGAAGTGGACTGGTAACTATATGGACGCTTGTCAGGTGGACTCCTCACCTCTTCCCACCCCTTCCGAACCCTGCTTACATCTCATTCATATTCTTTTTCATGAATAATCACTTGTTTTGACAGTCAGAATACCCATTACTGTTTATGAAACACTACGTTTTAATGACATCACAGTGGTGCTTTCGACATAGTGTTAGAAACACAGCCTAGACTGTTATGGGCGAAAGCAAGATAACCCAATAGACCCGACCTGATATTTAGTTGATGTAATATTATAAGAAAGGCGTGAAAATATTGAAAACATTTTTTGATTATTTTTTTTTTTTTGCAGGAACTGTATATATCTGCAAACCAATAAGGGTACACTAAATAAAACCAATCTGGTTTAAGCATTAATATTCGTATAAGCAGAGAAGGGCTGTGGTTGGTCTTCATCTTGGTATTTACTTTCTGATGTAAATTTAATGTTTTAATGAAATTGCTTTAAAAAAGAGAGTGTCAAAAATATTATTTTCGAAAAATTACTCTCCAAACCTATAAGAACCTGCCAAAACAAAAGCAAGCAATGTGATGTTAGCATTATTCACCATCTTGGCAGAGGATGGTCTTGGTTTGTAGCTAACTTGATTTTTTTGTTTGTTTTAAGTTTCTTGTTTTTTTTTTCACTTTTAGCTCCCGAAAAGACATTGTTTTAACAAAATTCGTATGTATTTAGTTTCTACCAAGTAAAAATAAAAAATAAAATAAAAATACTGGGGCTATTTCTGCTTTATACCTTGTTGTTTTCTTATAAATAATAAAAAAGTGATTTCAGATTTTTCTTTTTTATTCACTTTAGAAGTTTTCTTTAGTTCCCTTTTTATTGCTCATCTAGAGCACATTAGGGACTACCATGTCAAATTTTAAGTTAATCCGTTTTGCCGTTTTTGAGAAATAACGATGAATTATTGGGGGAGTGTTTGAGTTGTATTTGGCTTATATATATTAAATTAAGTGATCCCATTTCATCCCTTATTGTATGGGGTACAGGGGTATATTGTACAGGGGTAGCAACCCCATTTTAAGCCCTTAGACTGTAGTAATTGTAATATGTAAACAATCCTGGCATTAATAAGGATAAAATGTAAATATTTTAGTGAAATCGGTCGAGTAGGTTTTGAGTCTATAGAGGACAAATAAACAAACATTTATTTTTATTTATATAGAGACTGTACTATAAGGAATTGAAAATATAGTACCCTTACAACAGTTCATGAAAGTTTGGTCCACAGTTGGAATGCGTATCGGGACAACAAGTCTTACAGGCTCCGACTTAATAAAATAAACAATTTTAGAATAGTGCATTCGTGTTAGTAATTTTAAATATATGTTTTCGAATTATATTATAGTACAAATTAATAGCCAAAGTAAGGTTATACCATTTTTCGGAATAACTACTCTGAAAGTTATAAAAATGGCTCTAGGACAATTTTATTTATAAATCTTTTCAAAATCAAAGTTCGATGAATAGTCATAACTTTAGATCTACTTAACCTTCAACCTGATTCATTTATAAAGCCATTAAAGTAAAACTGTTGTTCTATTAATAATATGGTTAACATTGTATAATGTTCCTAATTAATATCCTGATCTACACACACGGTCTGAAAAAATACGATTCACCCTTATTGTTTGGCTTTATCATCGTTATAAATGTTTATATATCGTTATTGATTATTGTAATAAATAAAATAAAATAATTATTTATCTGTATACATTATCAATCAAACGCAGCTTCTATTTGTTTATCCATCATAATGTATTGCAAACATCCATTGCATCTTCAATTCTAATTTAATAATGGAGATGATAGAAGGGAGTATGAAATGTAGGGTACTTTATTATAGTTCGCTTTCATCCAGCATGGCATTCATTCTTCTAATCTGAAGTAATGAGTCATGTTAAAATCGTTCTATATTGAATTTAGTTTTCCTAGTTTTGTTAAATGACAGTTGTTATACTAAGATATTCTTGTAATTGTAACGGATATTTAATATTGGTTTTTAATATATAAACTGTCTGAATACCTATTAAAAGTCAGTAAACATACTGCAAAATCATAGTAATATGAAAACATCCAAATAATATAATTACATGAACATTTTATACTTACTGAATATCAACCTAAAATATATGACCTCAAATAATTTAATAAATTAAATGTGTGTAAACAAAAATATTATACTTTTGCATTTAAAACATTATTATTCCAACTAAAATACATAATTCTGCTGATTGACATTTTCAGTATTTTCATGATAATCAGCTGTTTATTCTTGTAATTTTGTTGGAAAAACAAATCAACTTAATTCCCTTTCGTTATCAAATGCTTATGTTTAGACATTTTGTCAGCCTTGAAAAGAAAACTTTTTTGATATGCTTTATTTTTCTCTAAAAGTCATTACGGTGTAGAGGTTTAGGCATTAGACATTGCAGATGTTTTTAAGGTATAGGAAAGATTATTTTCGGCTTAGTAAATATAAAAGATATTTTAAGAATTTATTCATCAGTTCAAAAGCCGTTTTACATAAAAGTTTATGTTGGTAATAAAAAAAATGTCCTTGAAAAGCAGAGTTTCCATGCATATTCTCAATAATGTAATAGTTATTTAAATTATCATTAGCATCGGGTTTCAATCTTTAAAAAACACTTTATTGAATTTGTTTAACAAATTACCCTTAGATGTAAATGAATCAGATTAAAAACCAGCATTAAAATGGCTTTAACACAAAAAGAGTTCAAGAATGTACTAACAAATTTTTTTTACGTAACGGGATATTTAAGAAAATAAATTTTGAATCATTTCTCTTTGGTTTACATACTGACTTGTTTGTTTTAGATTATAATAATATGTATTAAAATATCTAGTTTTTCTTTTGTTTACAAATTTATTTATGGTTAATGTAAAGTAATTAAATGCTTTGTAATTGTTTTTATGGTGTAATTTGAGATTTGTGAATTTAACTTTTGAAGTTATACTTCTTTGCGCCCGTTGTAATCGGGATGGGGTGTCGGTCGAGAAACCGCGTCACGCGTTAAGAGTAAAGTCCGGAAAGTGCTTTTTTATACATTTCCTCTAAGACAGATACCTCAATGTGGGTGAGTGGTTAACGCACTCGACTTCCACGCTAGAATCCCTGGTTCGATCCCCGGCTGGGAAATGTTTTTTTTTTTTCAAAAATTATGAGAAGTTATACGAATATACGAATGGCCAAAGGAGTATAACTTCCACCGTCTGGTCCGACGCAGACCAAATTTTATTTACCTGTTTTTCTCTGGTTACTATCTGGTCATGCAAACAAAAATGTATGTAAAATTTAAAAAAAATCTAACTACAATTTTAATGTTACGATTCTTAGGACTAAGAAATACAAATGTTTACAAACTTGATTACATTTTCTGATTAGTGAGCATCAACTAATAATTAAGAATACTGCTACAAATATACTGTCTATGTCAACTGAAACAATTCACTTTAAATATTACAGTATTCCATTTTAATTATTGGCAACATGAAACTCTTTTAAAATGAATTTTATTATTAATTAGTAATTATAAAAAACTTTATTTAAACTTTGAATATTAACAGTTTAGCTTTTGAAATACTGAAAATGAACCATATACAGAACTAATTGTATGGTTCCTAATAATAATTGGAAAACTGTTAACAGAATGTTGCTTAGTTATTCCAAACATCAACAACGTTTTGTTGGAGAGTTTTTTTTATTCTAAAAACGGTAGAAACATCAATGGCAAACATTAAACAATAAAATATGATAAAAATAAACCAAGTGAATATCAGTACACTCATATAAAGTAAAATGAAAATCAAATGATTGTCTCTAATGTTTTCCTTCTACGGAATGTCCTATTAACATTTTTAACTGAAAAATTGCAGTTATATTTGTTTATCAAAAATGTGAGTTTTTTTCCCATTGAAAGATTCAAAGTTAAAATTAAATTCACAGAATTAGCTGACTCGGGACTTTGATTAAAAGATGTCAATCGGAACCAAACAAATGATATTTAATGATAAACAGAAAGGTTAGTTACTTCCATGGTGTAATTAATAGCAGTTCTCTCCATACCTTGGAGACGTCATTATCATTAGTAATATGAATTCAAATGGGACGCTGTGAATATTAATGAAATTAACTCCAGCCTAATTTAGTTGCCTCGCCATTGCTATTCATGAGCTGCTCATCAACGAGGAATAATGGGCCAACTTTTCTTGGCCTTCGACTTGAAAACTGTTATTTAGAAGACGGCAGTCATTAGGGAGAACTGTATTCTTCAAATTGATTACAATCGTGGAGAAAAGAAGCGATATAAGCGAAGTACTTTAGAAGTAAATAATGCCGTTTTAAATTGTCATTCTTGAAGGAGCTTTAAATGTGATTTAATAATGTAGTTATATTATTAAAACAACATTAGTTTACAACCGAACTATTTTATTTGTAGATAATCACTTATTTATGTACTTTAAATACACTTGTTAAAGTTTTTACAAACTTATATTTACTTCTAACTTCTTTGTTTGCTCTAAATATATATACTGTTTCTTTGGTTTCAGTAAATTAAATTTTAAATTAAGTTTATTCTTCTAATACTTTTATTTAACTTTGTACTTACTTTGGTTAACGCCAAATCAACTAATTAGTACAGTAAAATTATGCCTTGAGAAATCAAACAAAGTCTCTTGAATCTACTTTGTATTTGGAAAAATAGTATTTAATATACCGGGTGTCCCAAAAAGGCCCTCCCTCTTTAATTTTTGAACGGCTATCAATTTTCAAACAATCTTTGGTAAATGTTACTAACATAAGTCAAAGAACTTTTTTATGTGTTTTAGGGTTTCAACCCTCAACCCTAAATAGGGGTTGCTGGAGGTCGTTTTTTATTTTCAAATAGCAACCCCTACCAAGTTGCATATCATTTTAAAGGGGGTAAACAAATTAAATGAATGCCGCCAACTAGACCTCTCTATGACTTCTTAAACTAAAGTTATGGTAAAAAATGTATCACCGTAATTAGATTGTTCAACTGTCTTCCACTAAAAATAACAACAAACTCTAAAATTTAACAACTAAGCTCTAGAGTGACCGTTGTCAGGAAACATTTTCAGTGTCCTTAGCTTAAGTCGTAAACTGTTATTTTTAGTGGGCAGCAGTTCAACAATATAATTACGGTGATACATTGTTTACCATAACTATAGTTTAAGAAGTCATAGAGAGGTCTAGTTTGCGGCATTCGTTTTCTTTTTTTGCCCTCTTTAAAATGATATGCAACTTGCTAGGGGTTGCTATTTTAAAATAAAAAACTACCCCAGCAACCCCTATTTAGGGGTAAGGGTTGAAACCCTAAACCATATAAAAAAGAACTGACTTATGTTAGTAACATTTACCAAAGATTGTTTGTAAATGTACAGTCGTTCAAAAATTAAAGAGGGGGAGCCTTTATGGGACACATAGTATTTATGATTGTATTGCTTTATGAAATATTATACTTTATAAACTAACTCACATACATACTGCCTATATGCCATAAAAACGATTAAGCTGGACAGAAATTTGTGTATAAAGCTGAAATAAATTGATGCTCTAAATACAGTTTTGCTTGGATGTCCTATGTATCTTTTTTTGTTAGTTCAGTGAATTGTGTGTTCGTTTTATTTTTTAATTACCAAATTGTATATGACTTGAGAAATAACCTGTGAACATATGTGAAATAAATTCTGTGGTAGTAATAAGTAGTTTAGGTGAAAAGCATTTATTTCACAACAAAATAAGTTTTAGTGCTCGTTTGGAAATAGTTTTTTATGGTAAATGTAAAAACATTGACATTTTTTAAACATATATATTACTTTACTTTCCAGACTTTATAAAAATACGTTCAGTTGAATACAAAACGAAATAAATACATTTTATAAATATTGAATAGGTCCTTTACATAAATAAAACTGATTCCGATGAAACTTAACTAATATAGTAATCATTGCCAACAGGATAAGATTTTTGTTATTGTAATTTAAAATTGAACATGTGCAGTAAACCCATCATTTAAAAGCCTTTTTGTTGTACACTGGGAAACCGTTTGGAAAAGGAAAAGATTCAAAATATATTTTCTAAACTATAATGTTAGAGATATGAGATGCACCATATTTTAAATCACATTTCTATTCAAATACGTTGTAGTTTTATCATGAAGTGATATCTAAGAAATCGGTTCTTACTTTGAACACTGAAAAAGCCTATGGTAGCTAGTATGTGCATATTAATATTTTGCTTAACCTGCTATTTAAAACAAGGTATTTTAATCATTTCGTTCAGTTGAAAACCAATTTTACTTAAACAACCCGTTTTAGTTTTGCAGTTCTGAACTTATTTTTTACAATAAGCATAATGCCTACCCTGTGTGAAGTATAACTCATAAAATAGGAAATAACGCTGAATGATACAGAATGATGTATGAATGTTTCGCCGTTATAGAACGGAAACCACGTGATTTCCAACCCATTGAATCATACCTCGGCAGCAATAGCTGTGCTGATAGCTTTGACTTTATTCATTTATAGCTGAACAAGATGTTTTATATGCATTTTAATGTAACTATCATACAATGTATTAATGTGTTAACTTTATATAAAAATCGTTTTACAGAATATGAATAGCCTAATTTTAATAAACAATAAAAAATACAATTATTTACATTTTGTATTTACCCAAAATATTAATCCTTTCCAAATTTTACACTTTAGCTAACGTGCAAGGTTGTATAAGTCTAAAAATAAGGAAATCTTTTCAAGCTTTTCAGGAGTTCGTTAATTTTGAAATAGGGTGCATCATGTTTAAACCAAAATTATGCTTACACACTTCCTCAGCAAGAGATATTTAATTAAATTACAAGTGAAAAAACATAAACCAAGACCGGGAGTTGAACCCGGGACCTTCACGTTTCCGTCGTGATAATAATAATAACACCACTGTAAGCTGCGAAATAAGAATTGAGATTGTTTTCAATGTCGTATACACGAGGTATTCAATCTGTTAATTCAATAATTGCAGTCAAACCGTACAAGTGAGATAACATCGACCAATATCGGGAGATATCAATGTAACTCAGTTGGCAGAGCATCACGACGGAAACGTGAAGGTCCCGAGTTCAACTCCCGGTCTTGGTCTATGTTTTTTCACTTGTAATTTAATTAAATATCTCTTGCTGAGGAAGTGTGTAAGCGGGGAAAAAAATAACACCACTGTAAGCTGCGAAATAAGAATTGAGAATGTTTTCAATGTCGTATACACTAGGTATTCAATCTTTTAATTCAATAATTGCAATAAAACCGTACAAGTGAGATAACATCGACCAATATCGGGAGATATCAATGTAACTCAGTTGGCAAAGCATCACGACGGAAACATGAAGGCCTCGGGTTCAACTCCCGGTCTTGGCCTATGTTTTTTCACTTGTAATTTAATTAATTATTCAAAATTATGCATTTAATAATCATTTTGCTTTAAGTATCCCTGCCACTGTATGAAATAACAGCAACGTTATCTTAATAAATTTCCGTAAAGTGACGTACATTTCCACTTTGTCTCCATCATCAGTGCTTCATCACTCTTCAACAGTAAAGTAATATTTAATGTAAATCGTTACACAAAGAACATTCAAACCTTTACTACAAAATAGTTTAAGTTAACAACCTTACACTCATTATTAAAAACAAAGGATATAGAAAGCAACTTAACTTCTTTTACGATATTTCCTTGTATCGCATTCAATCATAATTGATGCAACGTGTTTCAATCATGCAACATTACATCTTCTAATCACTCGTAGACATATAATATTCAGATATTTTCTATTTCAAAGTGTCTTAAAGTGTAATAATAAAAAGGTTCCAAACTGGATTTCTACAAAACATTTTAACTTTTTGAATTACTTCACAGCACCATTTAAAAAATATTTATCTAGACCGGATGGCAAGATTTAAACGTATTATAAAATTAGGAAGATCAGTTTTTAAATTAACACACACAAAAATGTACCTAAAAATGTGAGGAGAAAGAATCATTTTATGGTATTGAAATCAAATTTGTATTGTATTTAATTATCCGAGTTATCCTATAAATGGTATTGTTAAAAAGGTAAGAGTAAAACCAACATTTAATTGCTAAGATGAAATGCATATCAAAGTCCATCGGCTCGAACGTCACAAAAATATATGTCCAAATTAACATTGTAAGCATTGTGAATTCGTGGCGGTGTATATTTAATAACCAATCAATGCATTTCCCACAATTGCTTAAAGCAGTTTCAGTTCTAAGTAACAAACTAGGACGCCAGGAACTTCCCTCAAGGTGTAAACGTTCTCTCTAAAGGTTCATTACATATTCTCTTCGGAATTTGATTTAAATAATAATTTTGCCTTAAGGAAGATTTTACATATTCCTAATGTAACTCATGGTGTGTTCTTTTTTTTTATTGAAATAGAAACATATGTTTTATTTAAGTATCATGTACTTAAAAGAAATAATATTATTAACAATAGTTTAATATTATTTTGTTATAAATAGTTACATTAATAACTGGAAATAAAATTCAAAATTAGTATTCACTTAAAATTTATTTATTTTTATGTTCCCTGAGGTGCATATGTTAGAATACATTTTTAAAAATTTTGTTTTAATTCAATATTGGTAAATTCAGTCGGACAAATTTGTCAGGATGAAGTTGCGCGTCAAAGCAAGAACGTCTATCAGCTGTAATACCGATATGAACATTATGCAAAACTAAAAAACGACAATTGAAAGATGAAACTTATATCATTCAAATCTTACTGTGCCAAAGATGTGCACAAAAACATAAATTATTTGTGTATGTTTTTAAGGCAGGTAACATAAATGAAACATAATTTAAGGTTATACCTAAACTTATAACAACACTTTTTTATGTTTTACATTCATTACCAAAGCAACCAGTTGAATAAAATAACAGATAAAACAGTTTATTAAGATGTTCGGCTTAGTAGGTCTACAAAATAATATTTTAAGTTAGGCCTAAACTGAATTAACACATGTTTCAACACACACACAAACCAATAAAAACTTGCGTTAAGGAATTTAAAAATAAGAAACCATTATTTTACATCCTAATTTTTAAAATAAATATTTTATAACTTGTAAACTATAGGGCTCTTCTGTATAAAAATAAAAAATCTTTGTCCTAATCAATTGCCATTACTTTCAAAATATCATAGTATAAAAAATCTGTTTGCATTTGCTTTGCTTCGAGCCACCGCAGGGATACGCAGGGGTAAGCGAGCAAGGGAAGGAGCCTTCTAATTAAATATATAAATATAAATTGTGGTTTTTATCAATGAAATAAAAGTGCTTAATAACCAAATAGCGGATGTGTTCTTCATGTAATTACTTTAGAATATTAAAGTCGTTACGTTAAGCTTACGAAATAAACACAAATAAATACATGTTAAAATTTCAGTAAAATAAGATAACTTATCGAAACTACATCTATTGGTGGGATCATCCTAACAGCAATCGGGAGGTACAAAGATGCAAGTGTCTAGCCATTGTTCTTCGAAATTAATTAGTCTTCATTTAATTGTTAAATGTTTTAATAAATGTTTTCAATTACAACGGACGCAATATATTGAAAATTATTAAAATAATGTAAAATTGTTCAGTAATCTGTATTCAACATTAATCCATGTTGTGAGTGAAGGATAGTGTCGACAGCCACATACATAATTATATTATTCTATAAAGCTATTCATCTACATATACTATTTCCAATTACCTGTCGTTTTAAACAATAGAGTGCTCCTCTTATCTAAAACTCAGTTTTATATTACACTCTATCTCATGAAAGTCAGCTGGACGTTCGATGTATTTTAATTACCAATTTCCATCAAAAACACAACAGTGCTTTAGTTTCAGATAGTAATATTTAAATACACTAAAACTTAGCGTCTAGACAATGAGATATTTATTAAAATGTACATAATTCGAATGCGTAAGGATTTTTTACTATTAAAATATACTATTTTGTTACACAGTTTATTTCAGTAAAAAAAATAGTTTACGGCTAAAAATTTTATGTATGAAAATAATCACGCAACAGTTTAGTACTAACACAACAACTAATAGTACTGAAATAGTTTAAACAATCATAAAATAAAACTACACAGACACAACTAAATATCACTTTCATTCAAAACATAAATATTTTATTATGTTCAGTGAATTTCCAAAATACCTAAGTATTCATATTAAAACAATATAAATATTTACTTTCTACACGAGGAGGTAATAAACATTGAAATAAAACAATTATCGAAGATAAAAATCTTTGGGTGTCTTAAAAGTCCAACCCCCGAAATTTCGTAAATCGATTTCGTAAATTTTAAGTCGACTCCTACATCTTAAAAAATTTTGTAAAAAATGAAATTTACAAAATCGTTTTGAAAGCAATATTTTAGGTTAAGCACTGTGAAATAAACAAATTTTATCTCTTGAAATTTGTTCTAAAAACTCTTCCTTTTCGAGATATTAGCAACTTTATGTCGATTTATTTCAACACGTTTAGGGCCACCATTTTGTTTTGGGTTTTCCGATTTTTATTTTCTTTATATAATTTTCTTAGTCTTAAATAGTCCTTTAAAATGAGGTATATCATGACCATACCTTCCATTTAAAAATTTATGAGTTGCCCCCAAAATCCATTTTTAGGGGACACTCAAAATATCCGATTGCTTCAAAAGATACTTTGGGATAAGTTAGTATTGTTCCTTAAAGGATATTTGTTTGTTTTAACAAACACAGAAGTTTAAGGGGGGGGGGGCTTTTAAGACACCTGGAATGTTGGAAGCTAGGTGAAAAACAAAGTACTGTATATGGAAACCGACTCGTAATTTGATCTAGATTAAGATCTCCCTGACGAGGTGAACATCTGAAGCTGATACCTGTACAAATCTTAGTGCACTGTTCCTTGTTTTAAGTTTCAGTTTATTTTAATTTCAAGAAACATAACATTTAGAGTGAATATATTTTGAGAATTATCTTCCATAAGGCTACAACTGTAATGGTAGAAGCAAAAATGCAATTAATTGTTATGCAATAATATGAAATATTATAAATATTAATATTATAGTTATTGGAGTAATAATTGTAATTGCAATGATTAGAGGCAGACTTAAAAATAAAATTTATCACTAAAATAAATACATTTTGTACTATTCCACTTGTTGTGTGTCATAAAAATAGGAGGTTTAGAAAATATGTATTTGCTTGTATTCTACTTCTTTCATTTTGTTACAACACGTTTACTAGTAGCTTGTCTAAACAATTAATTGAATGACTAGAAGTTTAGAAAATTTATTTTTCGAAAAATGCTTTAACGGTTGGTCCTTTTCACATAGTTAGACAACTTTATCCACCTAAATATGGTTTATAACTTGGCTTACAACTTTGTCACAAGATAAATTGTTGAAGATACAATATGAAACTGCCATCTTCATGGTGAAGCAAGCCACGAAGATGCTGATACGCTACTAATGAATACGGCAATCAGCATTTCATCTACTTTTAATTACGTAATAGTTGTTCGCAAAACATGGTCCATAAATAATAGAAAAGCAAATTAGAATGGACAAAATTTGTAAATAGTGTATTAAATGTGGATTAAGCCTTCTTGGGTTAACACGAAAAAAGCGCCACTTACTCTACCTGTATGGTGGTGTGGAAATGAGTTTGTTTAGCCAAAACGCGTGTTGCGTCGCTCATATGTTAAAATTATTCATTAAAAAAAGGAAAAATTAATTTTTATTCTACATAAATCATAGGAAATGTTTTCTAGTTTAATTCATTGTGTATCTATTTTCACCGTAAAATGAGCCGGAATGGAGAAATTGTCAACAAACTGTTTTTGTGAGTCATTTTTCCGATATGTTGGCACGAGCGCAAAGATACGAGATGGCAAAGTCAAAATTCGAAAATACCATGTCGAAATCTATAAAATCACCAATTTTCAAAACTCCCAGAAAACCTTCCAGGTGAAACTACCAAATGACCGGACAATTTCACATGACAAAATTTAGATTGTATTTAGGTTTTAAAGTTAATAGTATTTCACAAATTATGAGGTGTGAAATGGTTCACAATTCAATGGAGTAATAACAACCCTCATCAACCCATGAGGACGTCATCACCATTAGTTCATGAATACGTCTCTGTGAATAATAAGGAAATTAACTCCAGCTTGCTTTAATGAGCAGTTGCTATTCATGAGCTGTTCATCAACGAAAAATAATGGGATAACTTTTTCTTGGCCTTTGACTTGAAAGCTGTTGTTCTGCAGTCGCTAGGGAGAGATATACACCCACAATTGATTACAAATGTGAAAAGTAAAACAATATTATATCATTCTGCTTGTATAAATCATTATTAGAAATCTACTTTGTCATTTCTGATGAGTAAATTTTGACACAAGTATTTTTCTAAAGGTTAAGTCATTCGGTTTACTATTAAATACATTTTTTTTAAATAATATTTACTATTATCACTGTCAACAGTTTGAATAGATAAGTTTCAATGTACTTACTCCGACTGCGACTTATTTTTGTCAACAAATAGAAAAAGTAATGTGTAACGAAAAAAGTGTTATTAATTGGTTGCTATGGCAATTACAAATATAAAATACGAGTAAAGAAAAAGCGTTGCAAAATTGGTTGCTATGGCAATGATTGTAAATACATTCAAGAAACTACAACGGTACACGCTTACGCTTTTGCAAAGTATCAACGGCCCTTCTGCGGGTACGCCAATCTCTACAACGCTTAAGATATATCGCCGGTGAGGTGACTCTGTTTTTTGAAATCTAGCTCACTTTGCAACGATAATCTTACAACTGTACACTTTTGTATCGCCCTGTAGGGTGTCAGTCTTTTTCGACCTATACGACACACCTCAGCGAACGTGTACTGTGTAGGATAAGTTAAAATCACCCACTGGAAGTACAGGCTATCCTTTTTCTTTAAAGGGCCTGGGTGATTTAACTGTTTGTCTAATATTATTCTGAATATTTTGACTAAAAAACTACAAATTACACTTCCAGTAATCTTAATAAAACTCAGCTTTGAGCACAAGCAAAAATAGAATTTACTATCTGTATTCCTCGAGGAAGTGAATACAGTGGAACTGACCTTGTAAATAATTTTATTTGTGCCTTGGATAATTATATAACGTAATACCTTGATAATATTTCTAACACTAGGAAATATAACAATGGAATATTCAACAATAGGTAAGTGAACGTTAGAAACTTTTTTATACTGTAAAATAATAATCATCCATTTATTAATCTTAAAAAACACAACTCAAAAATAATACTTTTGGATATCTCTTTTCCAATTTATACAATTTGCAACAAAAGCAATTTTATTTAACTCTTGCTTAATCTAATAAGGTAGAACAAATTTTAATATTACTTTTAATTATGCTTTTAATTAATATGCTTTGTTCCAAGCTTTTTATTAATTACTTATTTTTAATTTATTTAAATTATGAATTTACTTTAATGATTTTTATGCTATACGAC
>JAGFPH010004660.1:0-17622 GCA_018207615.1 Philaenus spumarius | reverse complement strand
GTACGGTTTTAGTTTACCGAAAACTTGCGTGAACTGTTGTCACTAGGCCTACGGTTTAAGCTTACCGCAAACTCGCGAATTTACCCCCCCCCTTTGTATCTTCTTTACGATTTTGCTACTTTGTTTTTTCCGACTTATCCAATTTTCTTTGATGGTACCCCATTTTTTCCTTTGGGAACCCTGTATACTCCTTTTTGTGTCCTCTTGCCACTACTGACCACTCCTTGCCACTACCTCTCTATTTTGCCACTACGTGCCACTATGTGACTTTGTGTCACTATGTGTCGGCCCCTATGCTCGCCAGACCACTGTTTAAGCCGCCTTTATTCCTTAATTATTTATCAAGAAATAAATTTGTTCTCAGGTGTTAGTAGAACTGTTTCTTGCTTAATCCAATCATAAAAATATTTACATGTGAACGACCCTTGCGTTGCTTCCGCTAAGTAGGTAGGCCTACTTACAATCCAATTTCCTGTAACATTGTTTACTTTGTCACTCGACCTTGTTTCTTCCCCTCCTACCTAGCTCGCCAGCTGATCCCAGTTCATTCATTCACATACAATAATATTTGTTTAGGATAGCTTCTCAACTTGTTGTTGTTTATTATTATGTGTCCTAACAAATTAGCCCACTTGGTTCGTTTATTTACATTGAAGGTGTTTACTAAACATCCCAGTTTAATTCATCGCTAGACATTGGCCTACAGCTGATTTTATTTACTCCCTCTTTCTGTTAATTTATCTAACCTTGACTATTGTACATATGGTTTTAAATCTCGTATATCAAACTTTACCTTTCTCCTTCCGGTCACCCGGTCTTCCAGATTGTATGTTTTGTTTCCTATCCTTTCTGCTATCCTAAACGGTCCCGCATACAACAAAAACAGCTTTTTTGTTTCTCCTCTCGCTTTGTCCGCCACTATATTGGTGTTCTGTGTTGCCAGCACCAAATCTCCAGCGTTAAAGCTGACAAATCTGCGACCTTGGTAACTTGTCCCTGCACTTTTGCCCTTTCCTTGCCGCCGCCTAGATGTCTACGTAGGCCTAACCGCTTCTTGAACTTTGTATGCTTCCTCACCACTGCATGGGTAGATGAACGCAGACTTTCTCTTTCGACTAGCCCCTTATTTTTAAATTTAACTTTGTTCCCTTTACAATGTTTTTGGCTACCAGTGGTGTTAGTTCGCCGTGTACGTTCTCCGATAAACTTATTTACAGTGTTATTATTTTGATTAAAGCCTGCTTTGTTTTTAATTGATTTGTTGTGAAAGTGAAGTTTTATGCAGTTATTATTGTGGTGAAGTGATGCTGACTTTCCTACAGTGTTTAGGCTTCTGTCTACAGGGGAATTACATTTGTTTAGGTTACTGTCGCGTCTACACGCTAATTCGGTATTAGGCCTATTCTTACCTAAATACCTATTATATTCGTTTTTTGCTTTATTTATTTTAAACTCTCGCGAATTTGAGTCCCGGGCTTCCTTTGACAACCTCTCAAAACTACAAATTGGCCTACTCTCCTTATACTTCCGTCGCTGAACTGGCAACTCTTTCGTTACCCTAGGTTCCGACACCTCCTTTTGTAGCCTAACTGAATCCTTGTTTCCTGCGTCTGCCTCTTCCTGTGCGTCTTTACATTTCTTACTTCCCATAACTCTTTCTTCAACTTTCGATGCAACTTCATTTGCATATGTTTCCCCTTGATTTGTAGTTTGAATACCCCCCTTTTTGTTATTGTAATATCTCGAAGTAATGTTAAAACATTTTCCTTTTATTTTGCTGATAGCGGCCTTCTTATCAATAAATGGAATTTTAACATCCTCTTGATTGCATTTAAATATTACAAAACATTCCTCCATATTAATTTTTGCCTGTAATTCATACAGCATATCACAACCCATTACTATTTTAGATTTCAACCCTTTGACTACTAATAGCCTTAAGTCCACGGAACTATCCAACAACTTTACAGGTAACACCACTTGCTTGTTTACCTTCTGTACTTTTCCCTTTAACGCTGAAACAATCTCTAATTTCGTTACTGGGAGTTCCAACATTTAAACACCATCTGACTTTAATTGTTCAAAATAGTCCTGCTGGAGTACGCTAACTTCCGATCCTGAGTCGAGTTCCAAAAATCCTAGATTTTCCCCGATTTCTACTAATATCGCAGGAATTTCGTCTATCGGTTTTTCTTCTAACACCGGCTCGGCCTCATTATTTAATAAGTCTTCCCTTATATTTAAATGTAGGCTTTGGAGTTGTTTTCGTTGCCTTCCGCTTTCTATTCCCGCTATTTCGGCCTGAATCTCAGGTTCGATCCTAGGTATAGGTGATATTTTTTTATTAGCATTTTTAATTTTATTTAAGTTTTTTTGTTGTTTATAATTATTATTCCTTTTAGAATTTTGCATTATTGTTATATCAACAGCCCTGTCTCGCCGATTTATTCTTTCCTTAGGCAGAACCTCATTAACTAGTTTTTTGGCTTCTGGTAAGGATTAGAATTGACAGGATTAGGTCTATTGGAATTTTGGAAGTTGGTTCTATTAGGGTTTTGATCATGGGACCTTTGGATGGGTGGGTTTTGGGGTGGTGGGTTTGGCCTGTTCGTGTTCTGCCCGTTCCGCGCGTTTTGCACGTCCGGTGTCCTATTTACACGCCTTGCCTCATGCATTCTATCAATATTGTTTAGAAATTGTATAGCTTCTGCGATTGTTTCGCTCGGCCTACCCATACTCGCTAATTGGATTTGGTCATTAAAATGCTGCATTATTGTAAAGACTAGGAAGTTCTGCGGCATCTGGGGTTCCAGATCCGTAGCTTGATTTACTATTTTGCAAAAATAATCCGCCCTACTCAGATTACTGCTCTCAAAGTACTTTCCGTTTTCTATACCGTTCCTAACTAATTTTTGTTTTTGCATTGACCAATAATTTTGCAAGAATGCTTCTCTAAACCCTGCATATGTCATATTTTCTTGCTTTATAACCGTCCACCAAGATTTCGCACACCCGTAAAGGTGCCTTTCAACGAATTTATTTTTTTCGCTGTCCCCTAAAAACGGATTTAACTCTTCCATCAAATTCTCAACCTCCCTTAAAAATTGTTTGGGGCGTTCCCTTTGGTTTCCCCAAAACTCTATTTTCATCGCCTCGCTTTCGTACCTAGGCAATGCTAAGCCTATATTTCGCGACTGCGCTGAATAGCTGCCTATCTCGCCTAATTTTTTCTCAACCCGAGTTACCCGACTCTCTACAGTTTTCAAGCTTTTCTCGGTTGCTATTTTGTTGATACTCGCCATTTCTATTAAGTCCTGAATTTTTTCTTCAACGACTCCGACTTTCTCCTCCGTCTTCTGGTGTTGGCCTTTGCACCGTTCGGACTCTTCCTCCAGGCTCTTCTCCATCTCTCCCAGCTTCCCGGAAATTAAGTTATACAGTTCTTCCTGCTCATTTTCCCTTAGTTTCCTTTCCGCTTCTTTTTCTTCGCTTAATCTAGCCTCCTTGAGCCTTCTTCTTTCTTCTTTCACTTCCAGCGCCTCCCTTTCTTTCTTCTCACGCTGCTCCTCCTTAACCTTTCTTTGTTCCTCGCGCAGCTCCTTTTCTTCTTCATCCTTCTTCTCTCTTAGCTTTCTTTGTTTCTTTTCTTCTTCTCTGTCTTTCACATACTGTTCGAAGAAATCCTTAAATTCTTTATTCGCCATTTTTTATGCTTTATTATTAATTTGTCGTGTCGAAAAAAAACTCTCAATATACCCTTTGTTTATTTTTAATTTGTTTGTTATATAAAAACCCCTATAAAACCCTATTCTTCGAATGAACCACGACAAATTGATTTTAATTTTAATTTATTTCCTCTCCCCCTCTATAATACGAATACGATCAAACCCGGGAAATGTTTTAAGTCGTTGATTATAGCAGAAGTATGTCTTAGATTTAAACAATATTCTTATATCTAACATACACCAGTTAAGCACAAATAAAATTTTACGTCAGTCCTTGACTTAATTTAACTACTGTTAAGTTTTCAACAGTAAGTTAAATCGAGTCAACCTAAAATGGGTACCAATTTTCAAACAATCGGTTCCACGGTCTGGGCGCCAATCTCTACAACGGTACACGCTTACGCTTTTGCAAAGTATCAACGGCCCTTCTGCGGGTACGCCAATCTCTACAACGCTTAAGATATATCGCCGGTGAGGTGACTCTGTTTTTTGAAATCTAGCTCACTTTGCAACGATAATCTTACAACTGTACACTTTTGTATCGCCCTGTAGGGTGTCAGTCTTTTTCGACCTATACGACACACCTCAGCGAACGTGTACTGTGTAGGATAAGTTAAAATCACCCACTGGAAGTACAGGCTATCCTTTTTCTTTAAAGGGCCTGGGTGATTTAACTGTTTGTCTAATATTATTCTGAATATTTTGACTAAAAAACTCCAAATTACACTTCCAGTAATCTTAATAAAACTCAGCTTTGAGCACAAGCAAAAATAGAATTTACTATCTGTATTCCTCGAGGAAGTGAATACAGTGGAACTGACCTTGTAAATAATTTTATTTGTGCCTTGGATAATTATATAACGTAACACCTTGATAATATTTCTAACACTAGGAAATATAACAATGGAATATTCAACAATAGGTAAGTGAACGTTAGAAACTTTTTTATACTGTAAAATAATAATCATCCATTTATTAACTTAAAAAACACAACTCAAAAATAATACTTTTGGATATCTCTTTTCCAATTTATACAATTTTCAACAAAAGCAATTTTCTTTAACTCTTGCTTAATCTAATAAGGTAGAACAAATTTTAATATTACTTTTAATTATGCTTTTAATTAATATGCTTTGTTCCAAGCTTTTTATTAATTACTTATTTTTAATTTATTTATATTATGAATTTACTTTAATGATTTTTATGCTATACGACTTTAGATATTATAAAAACATTTCACACTAAGAAAAACAATTTCCATCCTACTAACCCAGTATCTGTAATAAATTAAATTTGAATTTAATCAGGCAAATTGTGGGGAATAAACGTAAATTCGCTGACACAGATCACAAATTTGTTGTTTAAGATGGCCGTCTAACACGGGGCTGATTGTTGTTTATAGCAGCAGAAGAACCTGTAGGGTAAAGTTGCTCTCTGCGCTTTTGGCGATGTACAATGGTGACAGCGTGCTGTTCTATTGTTGTCGTGAAGCTGCGTCAGATGTTCTTCCGTTGAGTTATAGTTGTCTGTGGTTTGTAGTAGTCCTTTATGTGTCCGGGGATCGTCCTGCTAACTCTTCCACGTTAGATACTCATGTCCAGTTGTCCGCCAAAACGTTCCAGAAGTCCAGGTCCCTGAAGTTTCTTAGCTACTTCATTGATAATATAGCCTTAGCAGTATATTGTATTCCTGCTTATATTCCTGTAGTCTTCCTGTATCGCCTTGTCAAACCGCTGATCACTTCACCCGTACAATAGCAAACTCCGTACTAACTCTTAAAAATCCATATACTTAGTAACATACGCTCCGCGTGATGCTGATAGAAAAATCCATAAACAGAGAGACATACACTCCGTGTACTGTCGATCACAAAATTCCCCCATGAAATTCCCGTCCAGGGTTTATAAAGCCTCCTTCCATCTCCACTTTCGCGATTTTTTCGCGAAAATTAACTTTTTCACATTAAAGTGATTTTCTTACACCTTCCTGTGTGTAAAATCATCCTTTGTTTAGCAATACATTTAAATCCTTTATTTTTATCTTGTTTATCGTAGTTTTAAGGCTTAACCTTCTTAAATTATTTGAATGCAACATCCTTGTTCCGGCCGCCAAAGCTCCTCTCCGCTCTGATTGGCTCAGCGCTTTACGTGGTTCTTAACCCTTCCTCTCCTATTCAACTTCGCGAATTTTCAACTTTCCTTTCTAACTCCTCGCGGTTTTATGGGATTTTCCCGCGAAATAGCTTTTCTTAAACTGTGATTTTTTCCTGTTTTTTAGAGACTTGAATGAAAGTTGTAGGACGCTCCATTCTCTTCCTAGGCCTTCCCTAGCGTTTTCCCAATGCATTTTCTTTTAAAAATTTTCCATTTTCATTATTTTAAATTTTCATTTTCATTTTCCTGAAGGTCTATTGTTGTTGTGACAATAGCCGAAGTCTGATTTCTATAATAGGTTTTTTAACGAAGTTTTTGCCATTTAAAAGTATACGATTTTCCAAGTTTTACATTTACGTTAAATACCGGTAATTTATTTAAAATACTGGTTTTTACAATAATCAATTTACCTCCCTTCTTTATTACTTTAGATTAATAGTTTAAAAAATACAATTTTCCCTACTGACTTAACCGCCAGGTGTGAAAACTCCTACCATTCATAATAATTATTTTATTTGAATTTTATTTTGCTTTTCCTAAGCAACTAATCCTTCTTAATAACATGTACTCATTAAACTTTATTAAACTTTAACTTTAATTGACTTTAGCGTCAGTGTTTCTACCCTGATTCGCTAAATATTGAAATTATGACTTTTTGTCATACCACCTTTTTTATAGGCCTTATTTTGCTCATTACAAAAATACCTCCCTTCCAGGCTTTTGAGGAAATTTTAAATTTTCCCTAGACTTTACTTGATTGTTACGTCATCACCGTTTAGTATTACGACCTGAGTCTCATACGTACAACACACCCGTGATTAGCGTAATGTGTTCCCGCCATAGAACCCAAATACGTAATAGTCCTGGATCCAGGTGTTCCCTAAAAATCTTTGATTTTATTCTAAGTTCATTTTACAATCCCGAACAAGCTCGGGTCCAATAGTTCCATCTGTACGATAACAACCACCTCGCCGGGACTTGTTCAAGGCCGCGCTACATTGGGTTCATCCACATGGTCGCCCAGAAATCTTGCATTTTACATATTTCAATAAAATTTCAAAATTTCCGGATTTACACGGGTTTTGCCCGTTGTAAAACATATGTTTTGTTTTATCAATTTGAATTAAGAGACGAACGGTTTCGTCCGGCGTAGTTCAGATATTATCGTCAAGCGCTAAAATACATTCAATACACATAAAATGTTGTTTCATCAGTCATGTGTTGACACATCAGTGAAGAAGCGGGTCGCGCAGGCAGGCGATTGTGTGTGGAAGGGAGCAGGTATACTATGTGTGACGGGGTGGGGGATATGACTGCTGCCAGTACTCTACTACCCAGTCTGTTTCTTACGGCCGAAGAGCGGCTCATGGTTTACTGTGTCACTGATTTCCTGCTAGTAGAACAACTTGGATGCATATCCATTTTTGTTTGTACACCCCAAAGAGTAAAAACCAGTCATTTTTTCCTGATCATATAAATAAACACGGGGCGTCAACACTATGCTCAAAAATGTTTTTAATCAGTAGTGTACTAGACAACGCGACGAACCTCTGTCACCGACTGACTCGCTACACTGACCTCCACGCTGTTAGCGCATGCGCATTGGCCGTCCCTGTTTCTGCGCATACAGCCAGTCGCTTCATCACATATATTTCCATCTGTACAGGTATAATAATTGCCTGATTGGTAGAAGCAATGACAAACAGGTGTTAAAGGACATAATATTGTGTATGGCTATAATTAGGAACAAATGGAATAAAGGAAATAATAGAGTTAGTAGGCAATTCTAATAAAAAGGATGATTTTTTGTTTCAGGTTAAGTTCTGGTTAAATTGTCGTTTGTAGAGTTAAGCTTCAGTTATGTTATTGGTACTAATTTATGTACCAATTTAGCACAGTAATTTATGTTATTGGTGCAAGTCTGTGTATATTTTGTTTATTCATTTATTGTTGGAAGGTAATAGAATTTATTTACAAAATGCACTACAAAGTCCTTGTTATTGTTTTACTATAGTATAATTTACTGTTAGTGGATTATATAGTTTATTCAATTTATAATTATTCAATTAACGTTATTGGTAAATTTTGTGCAAGAATGATATACAGAGTGAGGCAAAAGTCTGGAAACCTGTTCGTAATTTATCAGTTGATTAATATGGCAGCTTAAAACTTAGCAGAAATTGTTACGGGTCAATAAATCTAACTTTAGGTAATAAAAATGAAAGTTTATCCCTTTTGCAGGGCGGGTTGCAAGGGGTAGCAACTCAAACATTGTAAATAGCAACCCCCATCATATGGCATATCGTTTTAATCCTTTCATTATGACGAGAAAAATGGTGTAAAAAATATCTCTTTATGAAGATCCAGTCCGAAATGGTGTCTGGTCAAAGTTCAATTTTTACTGGTATTCTTAATTTTTAAGCGTTAAGTTTTCAGCAATGAACAGTTAAACAACTACATTTATTAGAATTGAAAATAACATTAAAACACGTCACACAAAATACAGAAATACACACAATTACAGCAATGAATTTTTATTTCTTACAACATTTTTCATTTTCAACTGATACAACTGGAATTCTTGATTACAATTAGGCTAAATTAAAATTTAAATGTTTCAATGGATATTGTGAACATATCAGCTGATAATTCAAATTTTAACAAATTATTGCTTATGTTTTAAGTTTTTTCATTGTTGTAGAATACATAACAATCAGCTGATATTTTTGGTGTTAGTTTTTCCACAAATTTATTTAGCCTGATTTTGTTATTACAGTTTTGGTAACAATGAAAATTGTGATCTTCTGAAATTGATTTACATTTCTTTGTTTTGCATTAAGTATTGGTACCTTTAACATTTTTTATTAACACAGGTGTTGATGTCTGATTTGCGGCATTGTGTTCTCCTACGGTAGACCTTTAATTTGATGTACAACTCGACCTATGCTAACATTTAAGGTTATCCTCCGATTACCTGCAGGCCGTCCTTCTAAGGTGAAAACAAAATTATAATTGCTTCGAAAATTAGTTTTTGTTGGTGTAGAAACGACGTACCAAGTTTCGTTGCGTAATCTACAATGCCGTTCACAGATTTTTGAGACACCCTATAGATTTGTATATGTCGAATGATTGTATATTAGTTATGTGTGAATATTATTTCATACAAAATTTTGAAAATACATGACTTCAGGGTAAATGGCTGTAAAGCTGAGATTTTCTTTTAATTGAATACAATTTTGAATAAATTAGTCGTTACAAATGTAAATTTGTTTTTAGGTTCAATATTTGTGGATAGTTAATAACGTAGTTGTTGCTTGTTTGCCTATTGCATGGTACAATAACTGACATAGTAATTATGCTGTTGTTCAGTTTACTTTACGCTAGGTAGGCCTACTACTGTTTCACAATAGTTGTTCATGTTCAAATACCTTGCTGAATGTTTGAGCTTTGTTTGTATATTAATTTGTATATTTACATAAAATTTCAACTATTCGCTTTTAAGTAAGAATTAAAGAACATTTTTCACATTTCAAATACAACCGGCCCGATAAATCAGCTATAGCTAAACATTGTCTAGAAGAAAATCATTTTTTTAAAGTAGAGAATAGAACCCTTCTAAAAAATGTTACTAAACGGAATAATCTTGACGCTTGGGAAACTTTATATATTAATAGAAATAAAGACATAAAATAGTGAACAACAGGTTAGGCCCAATACAGAACTCCGTATTAATTTAGATTAACCAAACACAAAATTTACTTTAAATTTAATATTCTATGAACTTTGTATTCTACTTTATATAATCTTATTGCATTTTTTAATATTAAAAACTAACATAAACAATTATATTCAAAACACAATTCACTTTTAATATCTTAACTTTCATCATGTTAGTTTTACTTTGTTTGTTTCTAAGCAAACAATTTGCAATTTTTGTTTTTGTTGCTGTCGTTCTTTTTGTAATTTTTTTTATTTGCTCATACTTACGTATTTATTTATATTAATTTTTTTAAATTTATTTATTTATTCATTATTATTATGGGTTTGTTTAATTTTAATTGTATTACTATTATTATTTTTCATATCAATGTCAATTTAAGTAACATAACATATTGCATTCTTATGTTAATCATACATTAATGTAATTGTATAACATTTGTATATTTTTTTTTTATAACATTTGTCTCTATTTAAGGTCCTTTGTACGCCATTGGCTGTTTAGAAACTAAGACACGCCCACTCTTGTAGAGGGGTATAAATATGTACCATAGACTTAGAAATAATTAGTTATAATCTCTCAGTTGTAGCTCATATATCACAGAGGATGACGACTTTGTCGTTGAAACGCGTTTGATAACTAAACGTATATGAGTGAGAATAGTGTTATTTTTATTTTTAAAATATATATTCACTTAACATTTCAATGTTTCAGAAAATCGAATTGTGTACAAATAACATTACAGTGTTCAATTAAAGAATGAAGCATACAAAACATTCATACACAACTTTAAGAAATGTAGACATCGACCCCTTTTGACTTTAGTTATTTATATTATATCTTAATTTGTCATTAAAATTCTTATTTTTAAAAATTCTACTTTTTATTGCTGTTGAACCGCAATAAAGTAGTTATATTTCCCAAAAGTTATTTTGTGTGTACCTGTCTAAAGCTGTATTTTCAATCTAGAAATATTTGTAAAAGGCTAGCAAAATAGAATGATGCAAAACACATTAAACTGTTTCTAACAGAAGTTGTGAACAAGAAACACTTGGGACTCCCTATCTATTACGTTATAAATTATTCATTACAAAATCAGCGCAGTAGTTGCAATGAGGGTCCCGGTATTGATGATATTTTCTATACTAGCGATGTCTGCATAAACGGTGCCATGCGAAGAGATTAATATCTCCAGAGTTGGAATCAAAGTTGGAAATGTGCCAACAGTCCCTGAGGAGAGCTCTAAAACGACAAGTTTCTTTGTTTAAGGAATTCTTACACGGAGCTTTAGTTAACGTAAAATCGAATATATACATTGATTTGAGCAAGTTTCAAGTACAAAATACTTAAATAATTATTAGTTAGCTCATATATAAGGGAGAGTGTTATTTGCTATTGTATGTCCGGTATGACCGCACTGCGGAGTTACATATATTAAATGTAAAATAAACTATTAATCTAAATAGAGAAACTATAGAAATAAGCTTTATAAATAGTGAATTGACAATCGAATAATGAATAACAAATTATCCTTCTTTGGTTGTTTAAAAGTTTTAATTATTTTGTAACGATCGAGAATCCCATTAAAGATAAGTACTAAAATGGTCCATGACCATCAATGAAATGCAACCTTTCCGTACTCTAAACTCCTTGTTGAACATCTTGCACTGCAGCAACATAAACTTCAACGATTATTGTTATTTTATTTGGCTCATTGCAAACCCTCTTCGTAGATAATCTGGTACCGAGATCACATTGTTACAATACCTCTTTGCTTGACAATAACCACTAAAAAACATCTATTTAGATCAACATTACTTAGTTTTACGATATATCTTTGTACTATTTTTAAATTAAATATGAAAGTTTGAAAGTCTTGTGATGTGTTGGTAAAGTGCATGTTTACATAATAAATTTAATCCAAGTGGTGAGCTCATTGGGTTTTATTGATTACGTGTATGATGTGAGTTTTGATGTTACGCCATATCACTTAACTTATCGACTATTTCAACAAATAAGTTATCGTCAGGTTCATCTTTATTTTCTAAGTGCTAAGTACTATTAAAACTGACAGTTCCTTTGCCGTGAATAAATTTTCCTGCATTTTTGAACTGCGTTTAAAGTTTGTTAAATGTCAAGTCATGAAGAGACAAGTAAAAAATATTAAATAAGTAGGGATTTTAAGCCATTTCCATGCACTTGTCAGTTTGTACACATTTTGTAATTTTATGATCGTCTACGTCTAAACTGTACATTAACTCATATCTAATATTGTTTACAGTAGTTTACATCATATCCATTTAATTTTGTAATACCCTATAAATGTGCTTTTCAAATCAAAAGTTTTATTGAGAAAATTGTTAATACATTTCATGTAAAAATTATGAAATAACAAATCTTAGATTTTGCAAAAGAAAAGCTAAACTAATTAAAACTAGATTGCTTTAATATACTTCATCCTTAGAATTGTTCACTAGAAAATTAATAATATAGTTATAATAATAGAAGAAATGTAAAACAAAATGGAACTTTTAAATTGCAGATAAAACAAAAATGTTGTTTATATTATAAGCTGCAGCTACTCGTCGTGGAGTCATTCTATTTTATTTGCAAAGTTGGGAAGTTTAAAAATAGAAGTTTTAAAACAAAAACTAGATATTTTGTACGCATTACAACAATTCTGGTTTTACAACATTAGTTTCTAAGATGGAATAATTGTATTTAAAAATTTGTTTGATGTCCGGAAATTTACCATAATTTGTGTATACAAAAAGTGATATATGAAGACCCTAGTTTCTTAATCTACCCTTGTTATGGATTGAAACAGTAAAACTTACACATAAATAACTCGGTATAAAGCATTAATTTAGAGGACTAGATCTGCATTAGATGTGTAACCTAAAAATACGACTAAAGTTCGTAAGGCCTACGAAGGAACCCAGGTCAAGAATAGGCCTACTAGAGCTGAGACGAAATAAAAAAACATTGGGTGTGCTTTAAGACCACACGTTGAAAGTGATAAATTCTATGACCGTTTTATATTTTATCAGTATTATTATTAGAGAAGAATAAAGGTCAACAAATTACACAAGTCAATAAATTGCCAAAAAATATTATATCATATTTTGAAATTGCATAATTATAATATAGTAATATTATTATAATTATAATATAATTATGGAATAATATTATAATTATAATAAGTATGCGAAAACTAGTGATAATTATAATCTAAGAAGTATTTATTTAGTGACTAATGATTTTGAGTAAGGTATTAGTGTATGCACTCTACACAGAATTCTAAGAATAATTCAATATGTAAAGGATAATTATTATAATAATAATTATAATATTATAATAACGTATTATAATATATTATGCATCGTCTAGTGCCTCTCCACGCGCTTACTTTTCTATATCCAGGTAGTCCAGTCGGTAGAGGTAATTTTAGACCAAAAGTTCCAGTAATTTACAATACGGCTGATTTTTTTAATAAGTACATTCAATTATGTAGATTAACATTAAAAAAAGTTTACCAGTCTATCGATTTCCCAAAGTCGAAAAATAAATCGATTATAATTTTTCTTTTCGATTGTCCTTAATATTTCGAGCTAGGATAAATATAGAGAAAAATAAAAAATACCACCGTGTAGAAGAGGTATTTTTCAAGAAAAAAGGTCATATGTATTTATTTCGTCCGAGCAATGGTTTGTCTGGAAAAAAATTCGAAAATGCAGGTATGTATTTTGCAGCAGGGAAAATCACTAAAAGAGGACATCTTATTCATATATGAAGCGTTGGCTCATTCTAAATTGGCCAAATTTTAATATATCGAATTGAAACTTGACGTAGGAGTTAAAATATGTTTTAAACATTTATGCTGAGTCTCAGCTTGTTATCTTGAAAATGACCCGATCTAGGAGTCGATTTCGATTATCGATTTTAGGAGTACCGGACTCACAAACTAATTTCAATCTATTCCAGTTTCGTCAATTTTTGGAATATCAACACCAAATTTGATTTACACGTTGAGTACACCAGTATAAATATTCTTAGTAAGTATGAACGATTTTTTTCTTGTTATTTTTAAAAACGATGCGCTTGAAAATAGTCTTCTGTTTTACATATCTCGTTTTAACAATAACACTTTTGGACTCAACGACTCCATTTTCGACATTTTTGAACATATCGGTTTAAAAATTGGTACAGAAGTTACAAATACAATTGTTTTTTGCTATACTTATTTTAAAAACTATATTTTCAAAAATGACTAATCTGCAGCTGATCAACTCAAGCGTTATGATGAAAAATCTAAAAAGGTCTAAAATTATACTTGATTAATTTACTTGTGCTTTTAAAAGTAAATAATGAAAAAGGTTCATACTCCTTGAACTTGTTTGAATATATATATTTAACTTGTAAAAAAAACTTTCAGTTTGATATTTTGAAAATTCTCTAAACTGGAGGCGATTAAAATTAGTTCGTTGGTCCGGTACTCCTAAAATCGAGAAACCCATTGATGAGTCAAGTGGCTCTAGATCGGTTCATTTTCAAGATAACAAGCTGAGACTCAGCATAAATTTTTAAAATATATATTTTAACTCCTATGTAAGGTTTCAATTCCATATATTAAAATTCGGCCAATTTAGAATGACCCAACGCTTCATATATGAATAAGATGTCCCCTTTTAGTGATTTCCCCTGCTGCAAAATACATACCTGCATTATCGAATTTTTTCCAGACAAACCATTGCTCGGAGGAAATAAATACATATATGACCTTTTTAATTGAAAAATACCTCCCCTACACGGTGGTAGTTTTTATTTTTCTCTATCTTCATCATAGATCGAAATATTAAGGATAATCGAAAAGAAAAATTATAATCGATTTATTTTTCGACTTTGGGAAATCGATAGACTGGTAAACTTTTTATTGCCATATTGCAAATTACTGGTAGTTTTAACCTACACCGACTGGGCTAATACTATTAGCCGACAGGACAATGTTCGCTATTGAAATAACATGGTTACCTACAGCAAATGTTACATCTTAAAGCATATTAGCTGATTCTGTGTCTATTTTGTGACAGTGGTTTTTTACCCCCTGTCTATGTGCTTTTACGAAATTTGTATTAGAAAAACGTTTTCGTTTTTTCTTACCTCGTTTTTTGGTATTTTTTCTGGATGCGACCGAACTGCATCAGATGATGATGTACACTGTTCTGATAGGATTTAAAGTTGAGAAATTTTGTGACCATCGTCTGAAACCTGGGATTGGGAAGCTGACTGTATTTCCTCCACACTAGTATCAATTGAGTTGTCAGGTAAGAAGGTGTGAAAGGAATGAGATCATCAAAGTGGCCTCTCGTCAGTTCCCCAGTAAACGTTAGCCACCCTACTCCCTCAATCGGTTCGCCAAAACTCCCACATCAAATATTCATCCCTGTACACCTGAAATTCATAGAAAATATTTCAGATGCTGCTTGAATTCCACATGAGGGTTTTCCAAAAACTACGTTTTTCTAGAAGTTTTCTACGACCTCTGTCAGTGCATATCGTGTCCACAGAGACAGGCACACACACAGACACACGGACAGAAAATTTGTTATGCTTTATCGTGTTCAGAGACCTCGAAAATGACGAAAAAAGTAATAAAAGGTGGGAGTAAAATGTTTAGAGTTTTCGCAAAATTTCAATACTTCGGCATTTTAATGTGAGCCGAAGTTACATTTAAAATTGTTGACACTCACGAATGTTTAAGTTCTTGAAACTATTATTCAAGATTATTATAATTCTTTTATAGATAAAAGTAATGTTCTGAAGTCTACGCTATAGCGGAATGATTTCTGTTTCATCAGACATGTATTAATCCATTCTGTAATATTTAGTTCAGTAAGCCTCTATGCCCTACATTCCCTATCATTGATTTTAAAGGTCAATTATACGTAGTCGGTTTTACCAAATCAAACAGGAACACCACTATATATAATAGCCTATATGATATAAATTAACTATATAATGCATGCAAACAATAAAAAGGTTCTAACTTATTTGTTTATAGGAACACTATACAATAGTAAATGTTGGTAATTTTAAGTACCCAATAACATAAAACCTAACACAGTAACATTATTTTCAGTAAATACTACATTAAGATATTCGATGATTGTTACATATTGAGATTTTTTTTTTAATTTGGAGCAGCAAAATATTTGAAAGGTGTTGTATCAGGTGAAATCATAAAGACCTCAACGGTAGAATTTACTGCTATTTTATAATGCTGATCTTTTTAGGAAAAATAATCTTTATTAGCTAATGTGCCAAGGAAAGGTGGTCTGTAGCAGTGACGCTTATGGTAATAACAAGGTTGGATTGGCCAATGAGGTCCCATCATGGTTTCCAGAATAAGTTACGTTTCGGGTGTGATTAAACATTGTACATATAAATGTATATACTTATATACTTAACTTCCGTCCCCCTCTTTATTTATTTTTTTTGCTTGTTAAAACAAACAAATATCTTTTGGGAAACGATACTAACTTAATCCACAGTATCTTTTGACGTTATCGGAAATGTTGAGTGTCCCACAAAAATGGGGGATTTCGGGGGCAACTCAAAGTTTTTAAATGGGAAGTATGGTAATGTGATACATCATTTTAAAGGTCTATTTAAGGCTAGGGAATGACATAAAGAAAATAAAAATCGAACAACCCAAAACAAAATGGCGGCCCTAAACGTGTTGAAATAAATCGACATAAAGTTGCAAATATCTCGATAACTTTCTTAACATTTTGGTTTTTTACACGACCGTTATACGTTAAATCTTTGAAAACGTAAAGTACCCGGTTAAAATCCATGTGGGAGATTTTACCGCGGGCTAGCGTCTAATCTGAGGCCGACGCGACGGCCGGGATGCAAACTCATCAAGCGAGTTTGTCCGCTGAGACCGATGTGGAACAATCTATAATCCGAAGCCGAAAGCGAGTTTGTCCGCTGAGACCGATGTGGAACAATCTATAATCCGAAGCCGATAGCGAATTTGTCCGCTGAGACCGATGTGGAACAATCTATAATCCGAAGCCGAAAGCGAGTTTGTCCGCTGAGACCGATGTGGAACAATCTATAATCCGAAGCCGAAAGCGAGTTTGTCCGCTGAAACCGATGTGGAACAATCTATAATCCGAAGTCGAAAACGAGTTTGTCCGCTGAGACCGATGTGGAACAATCTATAATCCGAAGTCGAAAGCGAGTTTGTACGCTGAGACCGATGTGGAACAATCTATAATCCGAAGTCGAAAGCGAGTTTGTCCGCTGAGACCGATGTGGAACAATCTATAATCCGAAGCCGAAAGCGAGTTGTCCGCTGAGACCGATGTGGAACAATCTATAATCCGAAGCCGAAAGCGAGTTTTTCCGCTGCTAGCGGGACTAAGCAATGCTTGAGCCAGAGCTGGTGTGTAAGATGCAAACCAATTCTACTGATATATTTCGTACACAAAGGCAAATAAACGGTACCAGGAACTGGCACATACTTTCTCAAAAATACATTTAAATTACTAAACAGTGTAACGTCCATCAACAACTTCTATCATTTATTTTACCTACTTACAACCTTTCTGTATTTAACCTTCACCCAGTTATCCTTTTCTCCGCCAGACGTCGACTCCGTACGGTATCTGAAGCCGTAACACTACTTTAGAATGCCAAGCATCCCACAACCGATCAGCTGTTCTTTATCTATTAAGTTGAAATCTCGCTTTGTCATGAGTACGTAGAAAGCGTCGGCCATTAGACCGTTACGAACGAAAACTCTCAGACGCTGGCAAGTGGTCGTAATGTTGCCGAACCTTAAATAATTTGATCGGGGTAACGTGTGTCGCTGTAGAACATGATTTGCTTCTAAACCTTTTGTTTTCGCATACCAGGTACAATATTTCAGCTTTACCTTAATAATTATAAGATATTACTTGTAAAACTTAATTAGGTTATTTCCACTTTTGCTTCATGTACAACTTCCTAACTCATT